>AWOL01S0001884.1:18679-63696 GCA_000715115.1 Nicotiana otophora | reverse complement strand
AAGGTAGCTGGACATTTTGTCCAATGTAGTTAGGACTTTTTGTCCAAAGTAGTTAGGATTTTCTTTCTTTATTTCTTTTTGGGTAGAATTAAGTGACTACCGCTCTATATAAAGGGGTATATTCTTTGTTTTTAGGAATACAATGATAGAGATTTCAAGGATATGAATTGGCTAGTTGTTGCAATTGTTTTATGACCCACGTTTATGTCCAAGAAGAAGAGTATTGAATCCCAAGAGACATCCTTTGAAGAAGGTCCTAATCAGCATAGTTTTGGACCATTTTGGCACCTTAAATGTGTCCATACTTGTAGACCAATAAGTCCTACATAAACTCACATTTTTATAATATAAAAAGGACTTACTTAATGTCACAGAAGGGTATAATAGTCGTGGTAGAAGTTGAGTAAAATTTGGTGCCAAGTTGCTTGCAAATTTCCTTCAAAATGTTAAAGCTTCCCAATTCTAAGATTGGTTTTGGAATTTCAAGTTCATATCCTATGGAAGTTGTAAATTTAGTCCAAAGTAGTTAGGACTTTATTTCTTTTTCATATATTTCTAGGATTTCCAAAATTTGTTTTGGACTTTCAAGATCATATCCTAAGGTGGCTAGACATTTTTTCCAATGTAGTTTGGACTTTTTGTCCAAAGTAGTTAGGACTTTATTTCTTTTTCAAAGATTTCTAGGATTTCGAAGATTGTTTTTAGACTTTCAAGATCATATTTTAAGGTAGTTGGACATTTTATCCATTGTATTTAGGACTTTTTGTCCGAAGTATTTAGGATTTTCTTTCTTTATTGTTTTTGTAGAATAAAGTGACTCCCTCTCTATATAAAAGCTTATATTCTTTGTTTTTAAGAAGACAATGATAGCGATATCAATGATATGAATTGGCTAGGTGTTGCAATTGTTTTATGGCCCAAGATTATGTCCATGAAGAAGAGTATTGAATCCCAAGAGACATCCTTTGAAGAAGGTCATAATCAGCACACTTTTGGACCATTTTGGCACCTAAAATGTGTCCAAACTTGTTGCCCAATAGGTACTGCATGAAGTCACATTTTTATAACATAAAAAGGATTTACTTGATGGCAAAGTAGGGTATAATAGTCGTGGTAGAAGTTGAGTGAAAGTTGGTGCCAAGTTGCTTGCACATTTCCTTCAAAATGTTCAAGATTTCCAATTCTAGGCTTGATTTTGGACTTTCAAGATCATATCCTATGGTAGTTGTAAATTTTTGTCCAAAGTAGTTAGGACTTTATTTCATTTTCAAACATTTCTAGGATTTACAAGATTGGTTTTGGACTTTCAAGATCCTATCCTAAGGTAGCTGGACATTTTGCCCAATGTAGTTAGGACTTGTTTTCCAAAGTAGTTAGGATTTTCTTTCTTTATTGTTTTTGGGCAGAATTAAGTGACTCCCTCTCTATATAAAGAGGTATATTGTTTGTTTAAAGGCAGACAATGATAGTGATATCAAGGATATGAATTGACTAGGTGTTGCAATTGTTTTATGACCCAAGTTTATGTCAAAGAAGAAGAGTACTGAATCCCAAGAGACATCCTTTGAAGAAGGTCCTAATCAGCACACTTTTGGACCATTTTGGCACCTAAAATATGTCCAAACTTGAAGCCCAATAAGTCCTACATGAAGTCACATTTTTATAACATAAAAAGGACTTACTTAATATCACAAAAGGGTATAATAGTCGTGGTAGAAGTGGAGTGAAATTTGGTGCCAAGTTGCTTGCAAATTTCCTTCAAAATGTTTAAGATTTCCAATTCTAAGATTGGTTTTGGACTTTCAAGATCATATCCTATGGTAGTTGTAAATTTTGTCCAAAGTATTTCGGAATTTATTTCTTTTTCATATATTTCTAGGATTTCCAAGATTGGTTTTGGACTTTCAAGATCATATCCTATGGTAGTTGTAAATTTTGTCCAAAGTATTTCGGAATTTATTTCTTTTTCATATATTTCTAGGATTTCCAAGATTGGTTTTGGACTTTCAAGATCATATCCAAAGGTAGCGGGACATTTTGTCCAATGTAGTTTGGAGTTTTTGTCCAAAGTAGTTAGGACTTTATTTCTTTTTCAAAGATTTCTAGGATTTCGAAGATTGGTTTTAGACTTTCAAGATCATATTTTAAGGTAGTTGGACATTTTATCCATTGTATTTAGGACATTTTGTCCGAAGTATTTAAGATTTTCTTTCTTTATTGTTTTGGTAGAATTAAGTGACTCCCTCTCTATATAAAAGGATATATGCTTTGTTTTTAAGAAGACAATGATAGCGATATCAATGATATGAATTGGCTAGGTGTTGCCATTGTTTTATGGCCGAAGATTATGTCCAAGAAGAAGAGTATTGAATCCCAAGAGACATCCTTTGAAGAAGGTCATAATCAGCACACTTTTGGACCATTTTGGCACCTAAAATGTGTCCACACCTGTATCCCAATAAGTCCGACATGAAGTCACATTTTTATAAAATAAAAAGGACTTACTTGATGTCAAAGAAGGGTATAATAGTCGTGGTAGAAGTTGAGTAAAAGTTGGTGCCAAGTTACTTGCAAATTTCCTTCAAAATGTTCAAGATTTACAATTCGAAGATTGGGTTTGAACTTTCAAGATCATATCCTATGGTGGTTGTAAATTTTGTCCAAAGTAGTTAGGACTTCATTTCTTTTTCAAAGATTTATAGGATTTTCAAGATTGGTTTTGGACTTTCAAGATCATATCCTAAGGTAGATGGACATTTTGTCCAATGTAGTTAGGACTTTTGGTCCAAAGTAGTTAGGATTTTCTTTCTTTGTTTTTTGGTAGAATTAAGTGACTCCCTCTCTATATAAAAGGGTATAGTCTTTGTTTTTAGGAAGATCATGATTGATAATATTGTTAACATTTGTGAGATTAGGTATTCAAGAAAGTTGATAAGTTTAGGCTTATTTTTGCTCTTGTTATTCTAAAGTGTCAGGTTTCACAATCTATCTCTTGTTTTTAATTCTCTACCAATCGCGATTAGTTCTTCGTTTGCTAATTGTTGTTGCTAGAATTCACCTTCAAGAATAGGCTTCTTGAATTCAAGAAGCTCTTTCTTGAATTCAATCTATCTATCGTTTTTGTTTCTTTATTTTCTTTTTGCTTCCGCACGCTTTTCTTGTTTCTTTAGTAACTCTTGGACCCCTATCATGTTTTTATTATCTGATATCCTTCCCCGGTCTGAACCAATATACCAAAAATGCTCAAGAACTGCGCTAAAGTATCCTGATGTCCGGGGATAGCAGCATGCACCTTTGGTGCCTGGCCCCCAACCGGAGCGACTATTGGCTCCTCAGCTGCTGCTCTGGTAGGTTCTCTACTTGTAGCACGTGCTCCTCCTTGGTCTTTACCTCTACCTCTGCCTCATCCTCTAACTGCAGCTTGTGTCCTCGCCATCTGTGTAAGAATATAATGACAGAGGCTCAAATTCTGATATAAAAAAACTCGCACGATAGTATTGAAAGAAGTGAAGGATCCTAATAGTTCTGTAGCCTCTCGGAGATAAGTACAAGCATCTCGGTACTGATCTGCAAGTCTCTACTAAGATTTGATATGACTCGTAGAACCTATGAACGTAGAGGTCTGACAACAACTCACGACTCTAAATTACCACCTTAGGATGTCGTGATGGCACCTGGACACTAAGACTACGTAAGCCTAACATACAATGAGAGTTAACAGAATTTACTGATTAGATATCAAATTAAACTATTAATCTACTATAATAAAACCTAAACAGTGCAACTGTCAAAAATTCCAAAAACCCGGTGGAAACGAGTCATAAGCTCTATTGAGAGTGCACTTATAATCTCTAAATACAATACTGGTTTGAACAAGAGATAAATAATAATACAACTAAAAGAAGGTGATGACTCCGAGGCCTACGATCATCGAGCTATTGGACCTCGAAATCTCTGAAAATAAATGGTCAGTCACTAGTGTCCGACTTGGGTAGATGTACTGGATCTAAATAAAATTGTGCAGTAGCGTAACATGAGTACAATACAATGGTACACAATACGTATTATGACTAACCTCGATGGAGTAGTGATGAGGAACAGTCGAGACACTTACTAGAAAAAATAATACACCTACTAGACAAAATAACTTGTGCAAGTAATAATATAAAGCTAACGGAGGAATGAATAACAATGTAAGGCTAAACATGGAAAGAATAAGTATATAACACTAGCAAATGGAAAGAAGGAGCAATAGTAAGCAACAAGGAGTAAACATATGATAACGCTGCAAGGTAACCAGAACACAATTAAAGTACTAGTAAAGCCAATTAAGGAAAACAATGACAACCACATAATTAACCGTTATTTCACAAGGATTATACAAGAATTACGCTGAGGTACAATGCCTCATAATCAAAAATCACGGGTACCAAATCATGATTCATAATCAGATCGAATCTCGTGCCCACTTTGTTAATCACAACTGCACGGACAACTCACGTGTTGCACGGGCAACTCATGTGCCAATACCAATAATAATAACCTCATACACGCGCGGATAACTCATGTGCCAATAGTAACAATATCTCATATCATCATGAACAACTCACTTACCAACAATCCAGTCCTCACATAGAAAGCATATATACAAGAAAGCATGTACATGATCAAGGAACATCAAGTATTATACTTCTTGATTGAGATAGGTGACAGATTACAGTGTATGGTTGTGCAAGTGTACTATCACAACTCGAGTCAACAAGTAAAATCAGAGATATCGAATATCACACTGGAAACAACACAACTAAAGCCTTTGATATGCATGACTCACATAAGATAGTCACACCACCACACAAAAATTATCAATGACAATGCCCCCCGGCCATCACAAATCATCCCGACATAGCCCCTTTGTCTCGACGCGTGTGCAACAATAAAGTAAATGCCTGCCTTATCTCGCCATATGTGCATAATAATTATCCCACCTTGTCTCGCCACATGCGCAAACCAAAGATATATAGCCCGCCTTGTCACGCCGCATGTGCAAATATCAATAATAACAATAGCATGAACAACTCAAGTGAAAACACAATGACAACCCTCTAAAGAATCCCACATGTACAAAAACTATTACATCACAATATAATAACTCGCACCACATGTGCCCGTATGCCACAACATTTCCTTACCAACAATCCCAATACCACACCCACACATAGCCTACGACTCAACAATACTGAGTACAACGACAACAACAATAACACAGGAGTATGACAGGTAAGTCAACATAATAATTATAATAACAAAATGAAATGGAAGAATAAGCTCAACAATGAATGACATAATATGTAATAATGACTTAAAATAAGAATAACTCAACAATGAGTGAGATAAATGTAACGACCCAACTTGTCGTTTTGAGAATTAATGTCCCATTCAAAGGTTTAGTGTCCCGAGAAGCTTTGTAATATATATTATGACTTGCGTGTGTGGTCGTGTATGGTTTTCGGATGATTTGAGATTAAATTCGAAGAATAATTCTCATTTAAAAAGCTTAACAAAAAGAGTTAACCGAAGTTTGATGTTTGTGCAAACGACTCCGGAATTGCATTTTTATGATTTCAATGGCTTTGTATGGTGATTTCAGATCTGGGCATATGTCCGGATTTGGATTTTGAAGTCCGTAGGACAATTCGGCTCATTATGGTGAAAAATTGAAAAGTTGAAGTTTTACAATAGTTATAAGTTGGCCGAAGGTTGATTTTGTTGATAACGGGATCAGATGTGGATTACAAAAATGGAAATAGGTCCATTATGTCATATATGACTCATGTGCAAAATTTGAAGTCATTCCGGTTTGATTTGATATGTTTCGGCGCAAATTATAGAATTTGAAAAATTCTTAAACTCATAATTTGATTCGAGGCGCGATTTATAATTTCGACAATGTTTGACATGGTTTGAGGCCTCGACTAAGTTCATATTGTAGTTTAAGACATGTTGGTATATTTACTAAAGGTCCCGAGGGCCTCGGGTTAGTTTCGAACGGGGTTCAGATCGATTTGAGCTTTGTTGAAGTTGCTGGAAATTAGAGTTTTTGCTCCAACCATTGGATACGGTTGCTCAAACCATTGAACACGGTTGCTCCAACGGTTGAAGAAATGAAGGTTCTAGAATTCATTGCGGTTCAGCGCATCTCACAGTTGACCTCACGGTTGACCTCATGGTTGGGAAGTTGAAGGAAAATGTTTTGTAGAATAGGGCATTTCTGGGGCCCATTATGCGTCCGCAGAATCACTATACGAGCCACAAAATGGCCGCTGAGTGAGGTAGTCATTTGGGCCATTTTTGGATGTCATTTAATGGCCCATTATGCGACCACAAAACTATTTCGCTGGCCGCACACTGATCACAGAACCAGCATGGAAATTGTGCGGAGCGAGGTTCTGCGGCGCATTATGCGACCGCGGAACAGGTCTGGGGACCGTATAATGGCCACAAGGTGGGGCAGACCAACCCAGTTCCGGAGGGCCATTTCGCAGCCAATTTTGCGGAACACAGAAGCATTATGCAGTCGCATATGCGACCGCATATCCCTTTTTGGAGTTTCATTTTTGGGTTTTTATAACCCAATCCCATTTCGTTATTTAGACTCTACAGACCATTTCTGAAGGGAGAACTTGATATTTTGAGTGAGAGAAAGGTCTCCAGAGAGGGAGAGAGTTCCTCAATCAATTATTTCTCATCACTTACTCCAAATCTTGAAAGAATTAACAAGGGAAGCACACCAGGTCTTCATCCTAGAGGTAAGATTCTACACCTTATCTCTTAATTTCGCAATTCAACTATAAATGGGCAATTAGTAAGATAATTCATGGGTATGGGAGTGGCTTATTTTGCATACATGATTGATCATGGGATGTAGGGATATTGTTGAGCTAAAATATATTGAAGTTGCTAAGATTTTCGGAACATTTGGAGTTAAGGAAGCTCAAGTGAGGTATGTTGGCTAAACTCTTCTCTTAAAAGTTAAACCCCACAATATCCATGTAAGTACCGAGTTGCTCATTGTGAATCGATTACCCGAATAAGATGGTGTCAACAGACATCCGTGATCAATATGTAATTCAAATTCTCTTGTTATGTTGTATTACTATTTGAGAATGTGTTCAAAGTGTGGGTTGCATGTCTAATTATCTTGACTTCAACTTGTGTTTCAAATGAAAGCTAATGAAAGATTGTGTAAGAAATCATGATGTCCCTAAGCCTCCTATTTACTCAAATGTATGATTAAATGTCTTGAATAGAAATGCCTTGTTGTTGGAATGTCCATGATGATGGTTGAAAGTAAAAAGTGTGCATGCAATACTAAATATGAAATACGAATCACGTAATGCAAAATGTTAAATATGAAACTCGGCCAATGTGCCAAGAGAAATAATACAATTGTGACCATTAGTGCCAATAAAATGAAGCGATGTGCAAGAAATATGAAACGGGATGACTGATAGAAGGGAGATATCTCACATGAGACGGCCTAGTCGATCGGGTCGTGATCGGACTCCATCCCGCACACATGGTCGTGACTGTGTTCAAAATTGTAATCGAAATTGTGAATAGTGGTATAACGGTACCAAAGATTTCCCAACTGAAAATTTGGAAATTTATTTAAAAACTTATACTATCTCTAATTTGATATTAGGTAATTGTTTGAGGCTTTATCTGATATTATGACTTTGCTTACTTGCATTACTGCTCGTTTCTTTGAGAGAGTGTTTAATCATATATACTAGTACTATTTGACAGTACTAACGTTCCACAACAGGCGGCACCGATCTGAGATAGCACTATACTCTTTTCCCAACTGATTTGGTGAGCCCCACTTCACTCGGGGTCACGTATCCTTTGTTCATTTTATCACCATGTTTTGAGGTATAGCCAAAGCCTTGTTGCTGGCACTTTCATTGTACTCTTTTGTATCTAATAGAGGCTCTATAGACATAGCATGGGTGGTATGTTGGGGTGGGGAAAGTCAAACTAGTAATGTTGTAATTGGATCACACGTTCCACATTAAACTATGAAAAAGTATGTATTTTGGAAGCTTATAAATGATGTAACTGCTGATAATGAATTGGTGTTGTTGTTTACTTGATCCTCCTCACTCATTAATTAATGAATTGGATTTTATATCATTCATGATTAAGTTCGGGTAGAAGGTATTGTACAGTCTTGCTCGGCCGGGTTATCTTGGTTGAGCACCGGTCGTGCTCCCCGGGTTCGGGGTGTGACAGGATAATAAAGATTCAATCTTGATAGAAAATCAAAAAGTCAACTCAAAACATCAAGGGCCCGCAGCTCGAAACCTGACCAAACATAAAGATAGTGAGCACCCATTCCGATACGAGTCCAACCATAAACTATTATCCATTTTCGACCTCAAATCAACCTTCAAATCCTAAGTTTATAATTTGGGAAAGCTTTTAAAACAAACCCAAATTTCTCCAACACAAATCACTAATTAATAATAAAAACAATGATGGAATCATGAATAATGGGCAACTTTGAGACAAAAATACTTACCCCGATACATACCGTGAAAATCCTCTCCAAAATCGCACAAAACTGAGCTCTAAAACTCAAAATATGTTAAAATGAACCAAACCCTCGAAATAGTGTACTATATTTCACCAACTCTCCACTATCGCGAAAAAGACTTCACGATCGTGAAGAACAAATTTCACATAGTCCCTAAACCTCTTACGCGAAAACGAGGCTACAAATGTGAATGTGGTAATAAAATGTCCTCCAGCTTCGTGATCGTGGATCTGTCCTCGCGACCGCAACGAACAATGTGTGCCACCATACAACCTCGCCTTCTTTCTATGTGGATGCGGCCCGACACTCGCATTCATGATGAACAAACACCCCAAGGCTTCACGAATGGATCCTTCTCTTCACAAATGTGAAGTGAAAAAACCCATGTGCTAGCAAAGACTCTACGTGATCGCGGCCCATTCTTCGTGATCACGAAGAAGGATACCAGAAGCATAGAAATCAAAAGTTCCAACACATAAATAACGTAAGAAACCCATTCGAAACACACCCAAATCCCTCGGGACCTCAGACAATTACACTAACAAATCCAAAAACACAATACAAACTTACTCGAAGCCTCAAATCACATCAAACATCAAAACCACAAATCGTATCCCAATTAAAGCCTAATGAACTAATGAACATTTCCAAATTCAAAACTAATGGTGAACAAGCCTAAACACCTCATAATGACCTAAAATTTTGCATGCAAGTCCCAAATGTCATAATGGACCTGTTCCACTTCCCGAAATCACAATCCGAGCCAAATATCAATAAAGTCAACCCTCGGTCAAACCTATCAACCTTCCAAACCTTCAACTTTCTAACTTGTCAGAACAACCTAAGGGCCTCCATATTCACATCCGAACATATGCTTAAGTCACAAATCACTATACGAAGAAATTAGAACCATTAAAACACTGTTCTGGGGTCGCTAATACAAAAGTCAATCTCCGATCAACTCTTTCAAATTAAGCTTCCAACTTTGGGACTAAATGTCCCAATTTACTCCGAAACTCACCCGGAACCAAACCAACCACCCCGATAAGTCACGTAACCACAAATGAAAAAAGAAGAGACAATAAATACGGGAATGCGGATAAAATACTCAAAATTACTAATCATGTCGTTACAAGAACCTTAGAGATCACCTCGTCCGTAAGTACCTGGATCTGCACACGTAGTGCAGAGTATAGTATGAGTACAACCCAACCCATGCAATAAGTAACAAAACTAACCTTGGTCTTAAAGTAGTGACGAGCTAAGAAGAAACATTCAGATACCAATATTAATAACTAATAACAACTCATTATAAAAAGGAAAAACAGTGTATGCATGTAGCTCAATAATATCATGTTCAGCTCGTTCACATATCGGGAATTTAGGCATACTTTCCATATATAACTGTTAAAGCCTAACACGGATAATAAATTTAATTCACCAACTAGAATGAGTAAAGTACATGTGAAATATACATGTTAACTCAACAATATCACTATGGACCCATCAAGAATAATCACACTTAGCATTGTACGGGAGATGGCATAACTGCCCATCATCAAGCACGTATATAAAACAATATGCCTGCGCCCACTGCTGGCATGTTAGACACCTGAGAGGCGGATCCTTCCCAAGCGCTAATTATAATCACATAGTCCAAATATTAGGGCCTAGTTCACGTGTCACCCCAAAATAATAACACTTAGACCAATGTGAGCATGGCGTACGCGTCACCTCAAAATCAATACCAAATCGGCTCTATGGCCCAAGCTCAGTCATTAACTGATCAAGTCTCATGTATTCACATCTCACAAAACTGAGTTAAACAATTTTACACATATGAGGCAGCAACAACATGTGAAGAATCAAATAAGAAAGTACTTAGACAAAGATATCATACACAGACATAGCATCGTGACTGCGATTATGAGTGAAATTTAGGTAAATAGATCATAAACAACAAGAACAAGCCCTATCATGTTTCAAACAAATAGCACATATCATATATGTGGTTTCTAACAAGAATCATGGCTCAAATAATCTTACAAGTCGAGATGACACGGATATAACAAGACACGATAGAAAAACAAATCTCATTATAGTCTAAAACCACGCCTAATCATGAACACTTCGGTGCACATATCCATTCCCGTCACCTAGAATGTGTGTCACCTCAATATGTCTCATATAACATAGTTCCCAGGGTTAATTACACTCAAATCCAAGATTAGATATGTTACTTACCTCAAAACGTGCGAGTCAATACTCCAAAAATAGTTACGAGATTTCTAGAATTTCGAAGATTGGTTTTAGACTTTCAAGATCATATTTTAAGGTAGTTGGACATTTTATCCAATGTAGTTAGGACTTTTTGTCCGAAGTATTTAGGATTCTCTTTCTATATTGTTTTGGTAGAATTAAGTGACTCCCTCTCTATATAAAAGGGTATATTCTTTGTTTTTAAGAAGACAATGATAGCGATATCAATGATATGAATTGGCTAGGTGTTTCAATTGTTTTATGGCCCAAGATTATGTCCAATAAGAAGAGTATTGAATCCCAAGAGACATCCTTTGAAGAAGGTCATAATCAGCACAATTTTGGACTATTTTGGCACCTAAAATGTGTCCAAACTTGTTGCCCAATAAGTCCTACATGAAGTCACATTTTTAAAACATAAAAAGGACTTACTTGATGTCAAAAAAGGGTATAATAGTCGTGGTAGAAGTTGAGTGAAAGTTGGTGCCAAGTTGCTTGAACATTTCCTTCAAAATGTTCAAGATTTCCAATTCTAGGATTGGTTTTGGACTTTCAAGATCATATCCTGTGGTAGTTGTAAATTTTGTCCAAAGTAGTTAGGACTTTATTTCATTTTCAAACATTTCTAGTATTTCCAAGATTGGTTTTGGACTTTCAAGATCCTATCCTAAGTTAGCTGGACATTTTGTCCAATGTAGTTAGGACTTTTTGTCCAAAGTAGTTAGGATTTTCTTTCTTTATTTCTTTTTTGGTAGAATTAAGTGACTCCCTCTCTATATAAAGGGGTATATTCTATGTTATTAGGAAGACAATGATAGCGATTTCAAAAATATGAATTGGCTAGTTGTTGCAATCGTTTTATGACCTACGTTTATGTCCAAGAAGAAGAGTGTTGAATCCCAAGAGACATCCTTTGAAGAAGGTCCTAATCAGCACAGTTTCGGACCATTTTGGCACCTAAAATGTGTCCAAACTTGTAGCCCAATAAGTCCTACATGAAGTCACATTTTTATAACATAAATAGGACTTACTTAATGTCACATAAGGGTATAATAGTCGTGGTAGAAGTTGAGTGAAATTTGGTGCCAAGTTGCTTGCAAATTTCCTTCAAAATGTTCAAGATTTCCAATTCTAAGATTGGTTTTGGACTTTCAATATCATATCCTATGGTAGTTGTAAATTTTGTCCAAAGTAGTTAGGACTTTATTTCTTTTTCAAATATTTCTAGGATTTCCAAGATTGGTTTTGGACTTTCAAGATCATATCCTAAGGTAGCTGGACATTTTGTCCAATGTAGTTTGGACTCTTTGTCCAAAGTAGTTAGGATTTTATTTCTTTTTCAAAGATTTCTAGGATTTCGAAGATTGGTTTTAAACTTTCAAGATCATATTTTAAGGTAGTTGGACATTTTATCCAATGTAGTTAGGACTTTTTTCCGAAGTAGTTAGGATTTTCTTTCTTTATTGTTTTGGTAGAATTAAGTGACTCCATTTCTTTATAAAAGGGTATATTCTTTGTTTTTAGGAAGACAATGATAGCGATATACATGATATGAATTGGTTAGGTGTTGCAATTGTTCTATGGCCCAAGATTATGTCCAAGAAGAAGAGTATTGAATCCCAAGAGACATCCTTTGAAGAAGGTGATAATCAGCACACTTTTGGGCCATTTTGGCACCTAAAATGTGTCCAAACTTGTATCCCAATAAGTCCTACATGAAGTTACATTTTTATAACATAAAAAGGACTTAATCGATATTAAAGAAGGGTATAATAGTCGTGGTAGAAGTTGAGTGACATTTGGTGCCAAGTTGCTTCCACATTTCCTTCAAATTGTTCAAGATTTCCAATTCTGAGATTGGTTTTGGACTATCAAGATCATATCCTATGGTAGTTGCAAATTTTGTCCAAAGTAGTTAGGACTTTATTTCTTTTTCAAATATTTCTAGGATTTCCAAGATTGGTTTTGGACTTTCAAGATCATTTCCTAAGGTAGCTGGACATTTTGTCCAATGTAGTTTGGACGTTTTGTCCAAAGTAGTTAGGACATTATTTCTTTTTCAAAGATTTCTAGGATTTCGAAGATTGGTTTTAGACTTTCAAGATCATATTTTAAGGTAGTTGGACATTTATCCAATGTAGTTAGGATTTCGTTTCCGAAGTAGTTAGGATTTTCTTTCTTTATTGTTTTGGTAGAATTAAGTGACTCCCTTTCTTTATAAAAGGGTATATTCTTTGTTTTTAGGAAGAAAATGATAGCGATATAAAGGATATGAATTGGCTAGGTATTGCAATTGTTGTACGGCCCATGTTTATGTCCAAAAAGAAGAGTATTGAATCCCAAGAGAAATCCTTTGAAGAAGGTCCTAATCAGCACAGTTTTGGACCATTTTGGAACCTAAAATGTGTCCAAACTTGTAGCCCAATAAGTCCTACATGAAGTCACATTTTTATAACATAAAAAGGACTTACATAATTTCATAGAAAGGTATAATAGTCGTGGTAGAAGTTGAGTGAAATTTGGTGCCAAGTTGCTTGCAAATTTCCTTCAAATTGTTCAAGATTTCCAATTCTAAGATTGGTTTTGGACTTTCAAGATCATATCCTATGGTAGTTGCAAATTTTGTCTAAAGTAGTTAGGACATTATTTCTTTTTCAAATATTTCTAGGATTTCCAAGATTGGTTTTTGACTTTCAAGATCATATCCTATGGTAGTTGCAAATTTTGTCTAAAGTAGTTAGGACATTATTTCTTTTTCAAATATTTCTAGGATTTCCAAGATTGGTTTTTGACTTTCAAGATCATATCCTAAGGTAGCTGGACATTTTGTCCAATGTAGTTTGAACTTTTTGTCCAAAGTAGTTAGGACTTTATTTCTTTTTCAAAGATTTCTAGGATTTCGAAGATTGGTTTTAGACTTTCAAGATCATATTTTAAGGTAGTTGGACATTTTATCCAATCTAGTTAGGACTTTTTTTCTGAAGTAGTTAGGATTTTCTTTCTTTATTTTTTTGGTAGAATTAAGTGACTCCCTTTCTTTATAAAAGGGTATATTCTTTGTTTCTAGGAAGACTATGATAGCGATATCAAGGACATGAATTGGCTAGGTGTTGCAATTGTTTTATGGCCCTAGTTTATGTCCAAGAAAAAGAGTATTGAATCACAAGAGACATCCTTTGAAGAAGGTCCTAATCAGTACAGTTTTGGACCATTTTGGCACCTAAAATGTGTCCAAACTTGTAGCCCAATAAGTCATACATGAAGTCACATTTTTATGAAATAAAAAGGACTTACTTAATGTCACAGAAGGGTATAATAGTCGTGGTAGAAGTTGAGTGAAATTTTGTGCCAAGTTGCTTGCAAATTTCCTTCACAATGATCAAGATTTCCAATTCTAAGATTGGTTTTGGACTTTCAAGGTCATATCCTATGGTAGTTGTACATTTTGTCCAAAGTAGTTAGGACTTTATTTCTTTTTCAAATATTTCTAGGATTTCTAAGATCGGTTTTAGACTTTCAAGATCATATCCTAAGGTAGCTGGACATTTTGTCCAATGTAGTTTGGACTTTTTGTCCAAAGTAGTTAGGACTTTATTTCTTTTTCAAAGATTTCTAGGATTTCGAAGATTGGTTTTAGACTTTCAAGATCATATTTTAAGGTAGTTGGACATTTAATCCAATGTAGTTAGGACTTTTTGTCCGAAGATTTTAGGGTTTTCTTTCTTTATTGTTTTGGTAGAATTAAGTGACTCCCTCTCTATATAAAAGGGTATATTCTTTGTTTTTAGGAAGACAATGATAGCGATATCAATGATATGAATTGGTTGGTGTTGCAATTATTAAATCCCAAGAGACATCCTTTGAAGAAGGTCATAATGAGCACACTTTTGAACCATTTTGGCACCTAAAATGTGTCCAAACGTGTATCCCAATAAGTTCTACATGAAGTCACATTTTTATAACATAAAAAGGATTTACTTGATGTCAAAGAAGGGTATAATAGTCGTGGTAGAAGTTGAGTGAAATTTGTTGCCGAGTTGCTTGCAAATTTTCTTCAAAATGTTCAAGATTTCCAATTCTAAGATTGGTTTTGGACTTTCAAGATCATATCCTATGGTAGTTGTAACTTTTGTCCAAAGTAGTTAGGACTTTATTTCTTTTCCAAATATTTCTAGGATTTCCAAGATTGGTTTTGGACTTTCAAGATCATATCCTATGGTAGTTGTAACTTTTGTCCAAAGTAGTTAGGACTTTATTTCTTTTCCAAATATTTCTAGGATTTCCAAGATTGGTTTTGGACTTTCAAGATCATATCCTATGGTAGTTGTAACTTTTGTCCAAAGTAGTTAGGACTTTATTTCTTTTCCAAATATTTCTAGGATTTCCAAGATTGGTTTTGGACTTTCAAGATCATATCCTATGGTAGTTGTAACTTTTGTCCAAAGTAGTTAGGACTTTATTTCTTTTCCAAATATTTCTAGGATTTCCAAGATTGGTTTTGGACTTTCAAGATCATATCCTAAGGTAGCTGGACATTTTGTCCAATGTAGTTTGGACCTTTTGTCCAAATTAGTTAGGACTTTATTTCTTTTTCAAAGATTTCTAGGATTTCGAAGATTGGTTTTAGACTTTCAAGATCATATTTTAAGGTAGTTGGACATTTTATCCAATGTTGTTTGGACTTTTTTTCCGAAGTAGTTAGGATTTTCTTTCTTTATTTTTTTGGTAGAATTATGTGACTCCCTTTCTTTATAAAAGGGTATATTCTTTCATTTTAGGAAGACAATGATAGCGATATCAAGGATATGAATTGGCTAGGTATTGCAATTGTTTTATGTCCCAAGTCTATGTCCAAGAAGAAGAGTATTGAATCCCAAGAGACATCCTTTGAAGAAGGTCCTAATCAGCACAGATTTGGACCATTTTGGCACCTAAAATGTGTCCAAACTTGTAGCCCAATAAGTCCTACATGAAGTCACATTTTTATAATATACAAAGGACTTACTTAATGTCATAGAAGGTTATAATAGTCGTGGTAGAAGTTGAGTGAAATTTGGTGCCAAGTTGCTTGCAAATTTCCTTCAGAATGTTTAAGATTTCCAATTCTAAGATTGGTTTTGGACTTTCAAGATCATATCCTATGGTAGTTGTAAATTTTGTCCAAAGTAGTTAGGACTTTATTTCTTTTTCAAATATTTCTAGGATTTCCAAGATTGGTTTTTGACTTTCAAGATCATATCCTAAGGTAGCTGGACATTTTGTCCAATGTAGTTTGGACTCTTTGTCCAAAGTAGTTAGGATTTTATTTCTTTTTCAAAGATTTCTAGGATTTCAAAGATTGGTTTTAAACTTTCAAGATCATATTTTAAGGTAGTTGGACATTTTATCCAATGTAGTTAGGACTTTTTTCCGAAGTAGTTAGGATTTTCTTTCTTTATGTTTTTGGTAGAATTAAGTGACTCCCTTTCTTTATAAAAGGGTATATTCTTTCATTTTAGGAAGACAATGATAGCGATATCAAGGATATGAATTGGATAGGTATTGCAATTGTTTTATGGCCCAAGTCTATGTCCAAGAAGAAGAGTATTGAATCCCAAGAGACATCCTTTGAAGAAGGTCATAATTCGCACACTTTTGGACCATTTTGGCACCTAAAATGTGTCGAAACTTGTATCCCAATAAGTCCTACATGAATTCACATTTTTATAACATAAAAAGGACTTACTTGATGTCAAATAAAGGTATAATAGTTGTCGTAGAAGTTGAGTGAAAGTTGGTTCCAAGTTGCTGGCCAATTTCCTTCAAAATGTTCAAGATTTCCAATTCGAAGATTGGTTTTGGACTTTCAAGATCATATCCTATGGTAGTTGTAAATTTTGTCCAAAGTAGTTAGGACTTAATTTATTTTTCAAAGATTTATAGGATTTTCAAGATTGGTTTTGGACTTTCAAGATCATATCCTATGGTAGTTGTAAATTTTGTCCAAAGTAGTTAGGACTTAATTTATTTTTCAAAGATTTATAGGATTTTCAAGATTGGTTTTGGACTTTCAATATCATATCCTAAGGTAGATGGACATTTTGTCCAATGTAGTTAGGACTTTTGGTCCAAAGTAGTTAGGATTTGCTTTCTTTGTTTTTTTGGTAGAATTAAGTGACTCCCTCGCTATATAAAAGGGTATAGTCTTTGTTTTTAGGACGATCATGATTGATAATATCGTTAAAAATTGTGAGATTAGGTATTCAAGAAAGTTGATAAGTTTAGACCTATTGTTTTTCTTGTTATTCTAAAGTGTCGGGTTTCACAATCTATCTCTTGTTTTTAATTCTCTACAAATCGCGATTAGTTCTTCTTTTGGTAATTGTTGTTGCTAGGATTCAACTTCAAGAATAGGCTTCTTGAATTCAAGAAGCGCTTTCTTGAATTCAATCTATCTGTCTTTTTTGTTTTTTTATTTTCTTTTTGCTTCCGCACGCTTTTCTTGTTTCTTTAGTAACTCTTGGACCCCTATCATGTTTTTATTATCTGAGATGCTCCCTCGGTCTGAACCAATATACCAAACATTCTCAAGAACTGCGCTAAACTATCCTGAAGACCGGGGATAGCAACAGGCACCTCTGGTGCCTGGCGCCCAGCCGGAGCGACTAATGGCTCCTCAGCTGCTGCTCTGGTAGGTTCTCTACTTGTAGCACATGCTCCTTCTTGGCCTTTACCTCTACCTCTGCCTCATCCTCTAGCAACACCGACTATGGGGAATGGTGCTTGTGTCCTCGCCATCTGTGTAAGAATATAATGACAGAGGCTCAAACTCTGGTATCAAAAAACTTGCACGATAGGATTGAAAGAAGTGAAGGATCCTAATAGTTTCGTAGCCTCTCGGAGATAAGTACAAGCATCTCGGTACTGATCTGCAAGTCTCTACTAAGCTTTCATATGACTCGTAGCACCTATGAACGTAGAGCTCTGACACCAACTCACGACTCCAAATTACCTCCTTAGGATGTCGTGATGGCACCTGGACACTAAGACTACGTAATCCAACATACAATGAGAGTTAGCAGAATTTACGGATTAGATATCAAAATAAACTATTAATCTACTATAATAAAACCTAAACAGTACAACTGTCAAAAATTCCAAAAACCTAGTGGAAACGAGTCATAAGCTCTATAGAGAGTGCACTAATAATCTCTAAATAGAATACTGGTTTGAACAAGAGATAAATAATAATACAACTAAAAGAAGGTGATGACTCCGAGGCCTACAATAATCGAGCTAGTGGACCTTGAAGTCTCCGAAAATAAATGGTCAGTCACTAGCGTCCGACTCGGGTAGATGTACTGGATCTAAATAACATTGTGCAGTAGCGTAGAATGAGTACAATACAATGGTACACAATACGTATTATGACTAACCTCGATGGCGTAGTGATGAGAAACAGTGGAGACACCTACTAGACAAAATAATACACCTACTAGACAAAATAACTTGTGCAAGTAATAATATAAAGCTAACGGAGGAACGAATATCAATGTAAGGCTAAACATGGAAAGAATAATTATATAATGCTAGCAAATGGAAAGAAGGAGCAATAGTAAGCAACAAGGAGTAAACATATAATAACGCTGCAAGGTAACCAGAACACAATTAAAGTACTAGTAAAGCCAATTAAGGAACAAAATCACAACCAAATAATTAACCGTTATTTCATAAGGATTATACAAGAATTACACGGAGGTACAATGCCTCATAATCATAAATCACGGGTACCAAATCATGATTCATAATCAGATGGAATCTCGTGCCCACTTTGTTAATCACAACTGCACGGACAACTCATGTGTTGCACGGGCAACTCATGTGCCAATACCAATAATAATAACCTCATACACGTGCAGATAACTCATGTGCCAATAGTAACAATATCTCGTATCATCACAAACAACTCACTTACCAACAATCCAGTCCTCACATAGAAAGCATATATACAAGAAAACATGTACATGATCAAGGAACATCAAGTATTATACTTCTGGATTGAGATAGGTGACAGATTACAGTGTATGGTTGTTCAAGTGTACTATCACAGCTCGAGTCAACAAGTAAGATCAGAGACATCGAATATCACACTGGAAACAACATAACTAAAGCCTTTGATATGCATGACTCACACAAGATAGTCACACCACCACACAAATATTATCAATGCCAATGCCCCCCGGCCATCACAAATCATCCCGACATAGCTCCTTTGTCTCGACGCGTGTGCAACAATAAAGTAAATGCCTGCCTTATCTCGCCACATGCGCATAATAATTATCCCACCTTGTCTCGCCACATGCGCAAACCAAATATATATAGCCCGCCTTGTCACGCCGCATGTGCAAATATCAATAATAACAATAGCACGAATAACTCAAGTGCAAACACAATGACAACCCTCTAAAGAATCCCACATGTACAAAAAATATTACATCACAATATAATAACTCACACCACATGTGCCCGTATGCCACAACATTTCCTTACCAACAATCCCAATACCATACCCACACATAGCCTACGACTCAACAATACTGAGTACAATGACAACAACAATAACACGGGAGTATGATAGGTAAGTCAACACAAGAATTATAATAACAAAATGAAATGGAAGAATAAGCTCAACAATGAATGACATAATATGTAATAATGAATTAAAATAAGAATAACTCAACAATGAGTGAGATAAATGTAACGACCCAACTTGTCATTTTGAGAATTAATGTCCCATTCAAAGGTTTAGTGTCCCGAACAGCTTTGTAATTTATATTATGACTTGCGTGTATGGTCGTGTATGGTTTTCGGATGATTTGAAATTAAATTCGAAAAATAATTCTCATTTAAAAAGCTTAAAATAAAAGAGTTAACCAGAGTTTGACGTTTGTGCAAACGACTCCGGAATGGCATTTTTATGATTTCAATGTCTTCGTATGGTGATTTCATATCTGGGCATATGTCCGGATTTGGATTTTGAAGTCCGTAGGACAATTCGGCTCATTATGGTGAAAATTGGAAAAGTTTAAGTTTTACAATAGTTATAACTTGGCCGAAGGCTGATTTTGTTGATAACGGGATCAGATTTTGATTACAGAAATCTGTCCATTATGTCATATATGACTCATGTGCAAAATATGAAGTCATTCTGGTTTGATTTGATATGTTTCGGCGCAAATTATAGAATTTGAAAAATCTTAAACTCATAATTTGATTCGAGGCGCGATTTATAATTTCGACAATGTTTGACGTGGTTTGAGGCCTTGACTAAGTTCATATTGTAGTTTAAGACATGTTGGTATATTTAGTAAAGGTCCCGAGGGCCTCGAGTTAGTTTCGAACGGGGTTCAGATCGATTTGAGCTTTGTTGAAGTTGCTAGAAATTCGAGTTTTTGCTCAAACCATTGGATACGGTTGCTCAAACCATTGAACACGGTTGCTCCAACGGTTGAAGAAATGAAGGTTCTAGAATTCGTTGCGGTTCAGCGCATCTCACAGTTGACCTCATGGTTGGGAAGTTGAAGGAAAACGTTTTGTAGAATAGGGCATTTTTGCGGCCCATTATGCGGCCGCAGAATCACTATACGGGCCACAAAATGGCCGCTGAGTGAGGTAGTCATTTGGGCCATTTTTGGATGTCATTTAATGGCCCATTATGCGACCGCAAAACTATTTCGCTGGCCGCACACTGATCACAGAACCAGCATGGAAATTTTGCGGAGGGAGGTTCTGCGGCGCATTATGCGACCGTAGAACAGGTCTGGGGACCGCATAACGGCCGCAGAGTGGGGCAGAACAGCCCAGTTTCGGAGGGCCATTTCGCAGCCAATTTTGCGGAACATAGAAGCATTATGCGGTCGCATATGCGACCGCATATCCCTTTTCGGAGTTTCATTTTTGGGTTTTTATAACCCGATCCCATTTCGTTATTTAGACTCTACGGACCATTTCTGAAGGGAGAACTTGATATTTTGAGTGAGAGAAAGGTCTCTAGAGAGGGAGAGAGTTCCTCACTCAATTATTTCTCATCACTTACTCCAAATCTTGAAAGCATTAACAAGGGAAGCACACTAGGTCTTCATCCTAGTGGTAAGATTCTACACCCTATCTCTTAATTTCGAAATTTAACTATAAATGGGAAATTAGTAAGATAATTCATGGGTATGGGAGTGGCTTATTTTGCATACATGATTGATCATGGGATGTAGGGAGATTGTTGAGCCAAAATAGATTGAAGTTGCTAAGATTTCCGGAACATTTAGAGTTAAGGAAGCTCAAGTGAGGTATGTTGGCTAAACTCTTCTCTTAAAAATTAAACCCCACAATATCTATGTATGTACCGAGTTGCTCATTGTGAATCGATTACCCGAATAAGATGGTGTCAATAGACATCCGTGATCACTATGTAATTCAAATTCTCTTGTTATGTTGTATTACTATTTGAGAATGTGTTCCAAGTGTGGGTTGCGTGTCTAATTAACTTGACTTCAAGTTGTGTTTCAAATTAAAGCTAATGAAAGATTGTGTAAGAAATCATGATGTGCCTAAGACTCGTATTTACTCAAATGTATGATTATATGTCTGGAATAGAAATGCCTTGTTGTTGGAAAGTCCATGATGATGGTTGAAAGTAAAAAGGTGTGCATGAAATACTAAATATGAAATACGAATCACGTAATACAAAATGTTAAATATGAAACTCGGCCAATGTGCCAAGAGCAATAATACAATTGTGACCATTAGTGCCAATAAAATGAAGAGATGTGCAAGAAATATGAAATGTGATGATTGATAGAAGGGAGATATCTCACATGAGACGGCCTAGTCAATCGGGTCGTGATCGGACTGCATGCCGCACACATGGTTGTGACTGTGTTCGAAATTGTAATCAAAATTGTGAATAGTGGTATAACGGTACCAAAGATTTCCCAACTTAAAATTTGAAAATTTATTTAAAACATTATACTATCTCTAATTTGATGGCTTTATCTGATACTATGACTTTCCTTACTGGCATTACTGCTCGTTTCTTTGAGAGAGTGTTTAATCATATATACTAGTACTATTTAACAGTACTAACGTTCCACAACAGGCGGAACCGATCTGAGATAGCACTATACTCTTTTCCTAGCTGATTTGGTGAGCCCCACTTCACTGAGGGTCACGTATCATTTGTTCATTTTATCACCATGTTGTGAGGTATAGCCGAAGCCTTGTTGCCGGCACTTTCATTGTACTCTTTTGTATCTAATAGAGGCTCCGTAGACTTAGCATGTGTGGTATGTTGGGGTGGGGAAAGTCAAACTAGTAATGTTATAATTGGATCACACGTTCCACATTAAACTATGAAAAAATATGTATTTTGGAAGCTTATAAATGATGTAACTGCTGATAATGAATTGGTGTTGTTGTTTACTTGATCCTCCTCACTCATTAATTAATGAATTGGATTTTATTATCATTCATGATTAAGTTCGGGTAGAAGGTATTGTACAGGCTTGTTCGGCCGGGTTATCTTGGTTGAGCACCGGTCGTGCTCCCCGGGTTCGTGGTGTGACAGGATAATAAAGATTCAATCTTTATAGAAAATCAAAAAGTCAACTCAAAATATCAACTCGGGCCCACAGCTCGAAACCTGACAAAACATAAAGATAGTGAGCACTCATTCCGATACGAGTCCAACCATAAACTATTATCCATTTCCGACCTCAAATCAACCTTCAAATCCTCAATTTATAATTTGGGAAAGCTTTTAAAAAAACCCCAAATTTCTCCAACACAAATCACTAATTAATAATAAAAACAATGATGGAATCATGAATAATGGGCAACTTTGAGACAAAAATACTTACCCCGATCCAAACCGTGAAAATCCTCTCCAAATTCGCACCAAACTGAGCTCTACAACTCAAAATATGTTAAAATGAACCAAACCCTCGAAATAGTGTACTATATTTCACACACTCTCCACTATTGCAAAAACGACTTCGCGATCGTGAATAACAAATTTCACATAATCCCTAAACCTCTTACGCGAAAACGCGGCTACAAATGTGAACGTGGTAATAAAATGTCCTCAAGCTTCGTGATCATGGATCTGTCCTTGCGACCGCAATGAACAATGTGTGCCACCATACAACCTCGCCTTCTTTCTATGCGGATGCGGGCCGACACTCGCATTCACGATGAACAAACACCCCAAGGCTTCACAAATGGATCCTTCTCTTCACAAATGCGAAGTGAAAAAACCCATGTGCTAGCAAAGACTCTACGTGATCGCGACCCATTCTTCGTGATCGCGAAGAAGGATACCTGAAGCATAGAAATCAAAAGTTCCAACACATAAATAACGTCAGAAACCCATTCGAAACACACCCAAAGCCCTTGGGACCTCAGACAATTACACTAACAAATCATAAAACACAATACAAACTTACTCGAAGCCTCAAATCACATCAAACAACAAAACCACAAATCGTATCCTAATTCAAGCCTAATGAACTAATGAACATTTCCAAATTCAAAACTAATGGTAAACAAGCCTAAACACCTCATAATGACCTCAAATTTTGCATGCAAGTCCCAAATGTCATAATGGACCTCTTCCACTTCCCGAAATCACAATTCGAGCCAAATATCAATAAAGTCAACCCTCGGTCAAACCTATCAACCTTCCAAACCTTCAACTTTCTAATTTGTCCGAACAACCTACGGGCCTCCATATTCACATCCGAACATATGCTTAAGTCAAAAATCACTATACGAAGCTATTAGATCCATCAAAACACTGTTCTGGGGTCGCTAATACAAAAGTCAATCTCCGATCAACTCTTTCAAATTAAGCTTCCAAATTTGAGACTAAATGTCCCAATTTACTCCGAAACTCACCCGGAACCAAACCAACCACCCCGACAAGCCACGTAACCACAAATGAAAAACGAAGAGACAATAAATACGGGAACGCGGATACAATACTCAAAATTACTAATCATGTCGTTACAAGAACCTTAGAGATCACCTCGTTCGGAAGTACCTGGATCTGCACACATAGTGCAGAGTATAGTATGAGTACAACCAAACCCATGCAATAAGTAACAAAACTAACCTTGGTTTTAAAGTAGTGACGAGCTAAGAAGAAACATTCAGATACCAATATTAATAACTAATAAAAACTCATGATAAAAAGGAAAAACAGTGTATGCATGTAGCTCAATAATATCATGTTCAGCTCGTTCACATATCGGGAATTTAAGCATACTTTCCATATATAACCGTTAAAGCCTAACACGGATAATAAATTTAATTTACCAACTAGAATGAGTAAAGTACACGTGAAATATACATTTTAACTCAGCAATATCACTATGGACCCATCAAGAATAATCACACTTAGCATTGTACGGGAGATGGAATAACTGCCCATCATCAAGCACGTATATAAAACAATATGCATGCGCCCACTGCTGGCATGTTAGACACCTGAGAGGTGGATCCTTCCCAAGCGCTAATTATAATCACATAGTCCAAATAATAGGTCCTAGTGCATGTGTCACCCCAAAATAATAACACTTAGCCCAATGTGAGCATGGCGTACGCGTCACCTCAAAATCAATACCAAATCAGCTCTATGGCCCAAGCTCAGTCGTTAACTGATAAAGTGTCATGTATTCACATCTCACAAAACTGAGTTAAACAATTTTACAGATATGAGGCAGCAACAACATGTGAAGAATCAAATAAGAAAGTACTTAGACAAAGATATCATACACAGACATAGCATCGTGACTGAGATTATGAGTGCAATTTAGGCAAATAGATCATAAACAACAAGAACAAGCCCTATCATGTTTCAAACAAATAGCACATATCATATATGTGGTTTCTAACAAGAATCATGGCTCAAATAACCTTACAAGTCGAGATGACACGGATATAACAAGGCACGATAGAAAAACAAATCTCATTATAGTCTAAAACCACGCCTAATCATGAACACTTCGGTGCACACACCCATTCCCGTCACCTAGAATGTGTGTCACCTCAATATGTTCATGTAACATAGTTCCCAGGGTTAATTACACTCAAATCGAAGATTAGATATGTTACTTACCTCAAAACGTGCGAGTCAATCCTCCAAAAATCCCTTCCCACGTGAATCGGCCTCCGAACAATTCGAATCTAGTCACAAACAACTTAATATCATCAAATAATGTTGTAGAAAACAACTTCAAACAATAAAGATTTGATCTTTATAAAAATCAAAAAGTCAACCTGAAAAGTCAACCCTGAGACCGCACCTTGAAATCCAATCAAACTCACAAACTCTGAACACCCATTCACTTGCAAGTTCAACCATACCAATTTCATCCAATTCCGACCTGAAATGACCTTCAAATCCTAAATTTTAACTTTAGGAAATGTTTTACCAAAATCCCCATTTTCTTCACTTTACTTTATCAATTAAATTCTACAAAAAATGATAGAATCATGGAATATAAACAAATTCGAGTAAAAAGTACTTACCCTAACCAACATCGTGATAAAATCCAATCCCAAATCGCCCAAAACCGTGCTCTCTAACTCAAAATATGGTATAGTGACCAAACCCTTGAAATAGATATGTTAAATAGTCTGCCCAGGCAATGCGTTGCAATTGCGTCACCACTTCGCGAACTCGAAGTATATTTTGCCTGCCATCTAGAACACTCTATGTGCTTACGACTTACTCCTTGTGATCGCTGTAATGAACTGGCCTATCGTTTTAAGTATTTTTGTTCTGATTCCCTATTTACTTTCTCCTTTGTGTTGTATTATAGTTATGTGACTTTCTGGGGGTTTTTGGTTTATGTTCGGGTGCGTTTCAGAGTGAAATGGGACACTTAGACCCAAAGTTGAAAGTTTAAGTTGAATGAGTTGACCGTACTTTTATTCTTGTTTAGACGACTCCGTTCCAATAGCTCCAAATGGTGATTTTGAACTTAGTAGCATGTCCGGATAGTGATTTGGAGGTCTGTATGTCATTTCAGCTTGGATTGGCAAATGTTATAAAGTTGAAGGTTTGGAATATTGAGAAGTTTGACCGGGAGTTGACGTTTTTAGAAATTGGGGTCGGATTCCAATTATGGAAATTAGAATAGATCCACCATGTCATTTATGAATTGTGCGCAGAATTTGAGGTCAATCGGAGTTGTTTTGGTATGAATCGACATTAGTTTTGGAAGTCGGATGCTCATAGTTTCAATAGGTTTGAATTAGGCTACGATTCGTAGAATTGATGTTGTTTGCTGTGATATTTGGCCTCTGGTAGTGTAAGGCCCCGTTAATATTTCCTAATTATTTAAGATTTTAAGGTGCACCAACAATACTTGGGAATAACATGTTCGAGTATCAAATGAGACGCATGGGATAGAACCACATCATTTTCAAATGAAAATATGCATTTAAGGTGTGTTGGAACATAGTAAGGAGTTTTGTGAATGGCAAGAATTTGTGTGGAACACTTGGATACATTACGTGGAAAGGATGTCTCAATTCGCACAACATCCTACTTCAAACGCATGCTGCTACCAAACTATACTGAATGAGGAGGTTATCTACCTATCAAATTAAATTACTTCGAGTCTAGGTTACAATACATCAAACCGTTCATCATTTGGATATGTATACAGAACGTTATGGCCATTGTACTAGACCTATATCATATGTGTGGCAAGATGCGCGACCGCATATATTTGGGAGTTTCTGCCTTGTGTGCACGGCCAAATGCACAGACACTTGCCCAGGTGTACGACCGCGCACGTATGAGCCCATTAAATAACCCCAAGGTCGGGTAGAGAGAGGGGATAAGTCAGTTTTTTGCTAAAACCTGATATTTTGAGAATGAGAGAGTGACCTAGAGTGGGAGAGAGATATGCAACAAATTATCCTTCAATTCTTGCTCAAATCTTTGCAAATTAACAAGGACAACTCACTAGGTCTTCATCCTAGAGGTAAGATTCTACACCCTAGCCCTAAATTTCGAAATTTATCTAAAAATGGGTAATTAGCAAGACAATTCTTGTGTATGGGAGTTGTTTATTTTGCATGCATATGTTATCAAAGGGTGTAGGAAGATTGTGAGCTAAAAATGGTAAAGAATGGGTTGTGGGATGATGGAATCCTCCATAAAATGTCCTTGAAGCCTTAAAGCACACCTAGTGTTTGATAAAATGCTCAAATGAGCAAGAACCATGATCATCTTCCTAATTTTGGTTCAACTTGTTATATTTCTAAAATAGATTGAAGTTGATAATAATTCCGGAACATTTTAGAGTTTAAGGAAGCTCAATTGAGGTATGTTGGCTAAACGCTTCTCTTATAATTGAATCCCATTGTGTTCATGTAATTTGTGTAAGTCCCGAATTTATCATTATAAAATTGGCCATTCCGAATATGCTTGTGTTGAAAGATATATGTTCAATATAAATTCCAAATGCTTTTATCATGTTATCTTATCATTTGAGGATGTCTTCGAAGTGTGGGATGTGTGTTGAAAAAATTAAGACTTCAAGTCAAGTTGGAATGAATGTTGTTATGCCAAATTGTGTGAAAAGTCTCTATGTGCCTAAGATTCTTAGTTGCTCCCATGAGTATTTAAAGTCTGGAATTGAAAAGTTGTGTTGTTGTTGATGACGATGATGACAATTGAAAGTGGAAAAAGAATTTGAATTATGAAATACAGCCAAGTGCCAAGAATGACTTTATAATTGTGGCCACTAGTGCCAATGAAATGAAATGATATGAAAGAAGTATGAAATGAAATTACTGATATAAAAAAGTTGATGTCTCGAATGAGATGGCCTAGCCGATCAGGTCGTGATCGAGGGCCATATTGCACACATAGTGGTGATTGTATTGGAAATTGTGATTGTGGTTGATGTCTCTAATGAGATGGCCTAGCCGATCGGGTCGTGATTGGACTCCGTGCTAAAGGTACGGTGGTATTGGTATTGAGAGTGATCGTGGTTGATGTCTCTAATGAGATGGCCTAGCCTATCGGGTCGTGATCGGACTAAGTGCTAAAAGTACGGTGGTATTGGTATTGTGAATAATGGTATTGTGAACGATGATACATCGGCACTAAGGATCTCCAACTTACAAATAGGGAAATTTACTTGCAAATATATGTGGTTCTAACTTGATGTTTTGGTATTGTTCGAGGCTTCCATTGATTTTATGATTGTTCCTCCTCGTAATATTATTCATTCTATTGAGAAGGTGTTTAGGTATACATACTAGTGCTATTCGACGGTACTAACATCCCTTTTGCCGGGGGCGCTGCATCTTTAATGGATGTAGGTGGTTCCATAGCAAGAGACATTAATCAGTGATAGCAGTACACTGTCATGCCTCATCCTCGGGAGGCGCGACCGGCGCTCAACCAAGTGAACCCGGTCGAGCAAGCCTGTTAGATACTTTCTACCCAACTCACCCATGATTAGGAAAAGACATGATTTCATAAATTATACAGGAGAGAGTTCATACTTTCAATACTAAATCGTTTCAATAGCCATTGCGTCTTTAAGTCTCAAAATACCTAATTCTTATAGTTCGAGTGGGACAAGTGATCAAACACAACATAACTGGTTTAATATTCCCAACACCAATATACAACCCACATAGTGTCTGCGCCTTTAAAGATACAAACGAGAGTAAAGATGGTGCCGGCAAGAAGGCCCCGGTTATACCTCACCAACTGACCCCAGAATGAAATGGGGCTCACCGAGCTAGCTGAAAAGAAGATGTAGCACTATCTGTGATCAACACTGTCTGCTAGGGAATAACCTGCATCCATTTAAAGATGCAGTGCCCCCGGCAAAAGGGACGTTAGTACTGTCAAATAGTACTAATATGTATAGCTAAACACCATCTCAATAGAATGAATAATAATATAAGAGGAACAATAAGAATTCAATAAGAGCTTCAAATAATATTAAAACATCAAGTTAAGGATCACATAAGTTTTCAAGTCAATTTCCATGTTATTAGGTTGGGTGATCTTTAGTGCCGATATGCCACAATTCACAATGCCACTGTATTCTTACACGGAGTCCGATCACGACCCGATCGGCTAGGTTGTCTCTTTTGAGACATCAACCATAACCACAATTTCATCACAATTTCTGTCACAATTACCACCATGTGTGCGGCATGGCGTCCGATCACGGCCCGATCGGCTAGGCCGTCTCACCCGAGACATTACCTTTTCAATCAATAATCTCTCTTCATACTTCTTTCATATCATTTCAATTCATTGGCACTAGTGACCACAATTATAAAGTCATTCTTGGCACTTGGTTGTATTTCATAATTCCAGTTCTGCTTTGCACATTCAAACATATTTATCATTATCAACAACTATAAGGTTTCCCATTCAATACATTAAATTCACATATGAGCAATTTAGAAATCTTAGGCACATAGAGGCTTTTCATACAATTTGGCATAACAACCTTTATTTGATCTTGCCATAAAGTCTTAACATTTCTAAGACATATTCCACATTTTGAACACATCCTCAAATGGCAAGATAACATGATGAAGCATTTCAAATAAATATTGAACATACATCCTTCAACACAAACACATTAGGAATAGCCAATTCTATAATGATCAATTTAGGACTTACACCAATTTCATGAAAAATGTGGGATTTGATTCTAAGAAGAAGGGGGTTTAGCCAACATACCTCAATTGAGCTTCTTAAAACTCTAATATATTCCGAAATAATAACAACTTCAATCTATTTTAGCAATATAGCAAGATTGAACCAAAAATTAGGAAAACGATCATGATTCTAGCTCACTTGAGCATTTTATCAAACACTTTGTGTGTATCAATGTTGTAAGCCCCCTTTTTGAAGGATTCCATCTTTCCCCAACCCATTCTCTACCATATTTAGCTCACAACTTTCCCACATACTTCAAGAATACATGCATGCTAGGTAAGCACTCCCATCCCCATGAACTACCTTACTAATTGCCCATTCTAGTTACATTTCGAAATTAAGAGCTTGGTGAGAGAATCTTACCTCTTAGGATGAAGACCTAGGGTGCTTCTCCTAATAATCTTCAAAGGTTTAAGCAAGAATTGAAGAGAAATGTTTAATGAAGATCACTTTCTCCCTCTAGGACTCTCTTTCTCACTCTAAAGATATCAGATTTTTGCTCCAAAACGGTCTATGGGATGTGTTTTAACGGAATTGGGTCGGGTTTAAAAACCCCAAAAATGAAGCTCTGGAACAGGTTCTGCGGTTGCATATGTGACCACATAATGGTTATGCGGTCCGCGAAATTACCGTGAAATTGGGGTGCCTAACCTGGAGAGGAACTCACCAGGTCTGCGGTCACTATGCGGCCCGCAGACCTATTATCCGGTCGCATAATGCACCGCAGAATAGTTCTGCGGTCGCATAGTGCCCTATAGAACCTCCATCCAAAGAAATCTAAGGATGATTATGTGACTAAAGTGAGGCCCGCGAAATGGTTATGCGGTCGCATAATGGCCGCAAAAGTGACATCAAAAATGCCCAACAATGGCCCCACTCTACGACCAGTATGCGGTCCGCAAAGTGGTTCTACAGCCGCAGAATGGGCCACAGAAATGCCTACTAATGTCCAACATTTTCCTTCAACTCCCCAGCGCACTGTTCAATCCAAAAACTCCAAACCGTGACTTGCAAGCTCACCACAAAGAATTTCTACTATTATTAACCTCTACGCCTACTTTGGCATCACGGAATCCAGGTTTTTAGGAAAACATTTACGAGGCCTTACATACACCCTCTTCCCAGCTGACTTGGTGAGCCCCACTTCATTTCAGGGTCATGCATCTTTTGTTCTTTGTGTATTGTGTTTGAGGTATAGCCGGGGCCTTGTTGCCGGTATTATCATAGTACTCTTCTTTATGTATAGAAGCTCTGTAGATATAGTGTGGGTTGTATATTGGTGTTGGGAAGGTCAATCAATGTTATGNGTTCAATCCAAAAAGTTCAAACCGCGGCTTGTAAGCTCACCACGAAGAATTTCTACTATTATTAACCTCTACGCCTACTTTGGCATCACGGAATCCAGGTTTTTAGGAAAACATTTACGAGGCCTTACATACACCCTCTTCCCAGCTGACTTGGTGAGCCCCACTTCATTTCAGGGTCATGCATCTTTTGTTCTTTGTGTATTGTGTTTGAGGTATAGCCGGGGCCTTGTTGCCGGTATTATCATAGTACTCTTCTTTATGTATAGAAGCTCTGTAGATATAGTGTGGGTTGTATATTGGTGTTGGGAAGGTCAATCAATGTTATGTTATGGTTGTATTAATTGTTCCATTTCAGACTATGAAAAATATGTGTAAAATTTGAGACTTTAAAATTATGAAACTATTGGTAATGAATTGGTATTGTTGATATGATCACCTTATTGGCTAATTAATGAAAATATGTATTATCCCCATTTACGTATGAGTTTGGGTAGAATAAAATCTAACAGGCTTGCTCGGCCGGGTTCACTCGGTTGAGCACCGGTCGCGCTCCCCGATTTTGGTGCGTGACAAACATGGTATCAGAGCCTAAGTTTTTAAAGTGTACTAGGATGTCTCAGGGCCATGCAGTAGAGTCCTTCTTATTGGTGTGTTGTCGACCACATCTATGATTAGGATGTTATATGGGCATTTAGGAATAATACACTTCTTTCATATTCTCGATCGTGCGATAAAGCTGATTGTAAGATTGTTCATTCTTTAACTCGTGCTTTGCTCTAACTTTCAATATATGGCACCTAAGAAAAAGGCAAGAACTGGCCAAACAACCAATGTCACCCCAGGAGTGGCAGTTGATTCTATATTTAATGATGCGGGTAAGCACCCAAGGAGTCAGAATATTCCTCCAATTACTATGCTGGCTAACTCTACTACAACTTATCAGACCGCACCTGTCCCTACACCTACTTAGGGTGTAATGGTCCCTCTAACTGATATACCAGATCCACCTCCAGTTCTAGCTTCCGATTCTGGTGTTTCTAATATTGATCTTAGGGAGCCATACAGATGTTGGCTCAGATAGTGGCTTCCAGGCCCACAGATCAAATGTTGCACCCACTTTTTCCAGTGAGCCAGGGGATTCCGCTCGTTCCAGGGTGAACAAGTTTCTCCAATTGGATCCTCCAGTGTTCACGGGTACTAATCCAAAGGAGGACCCCCTAGACTTCATTGATGAGATGGACAAAACTCTCCGAGTTATGCGTGCTACTTAGACGGAGGCAGTGGAATTGGCTTCCTACCGCCTGAAAGAGGTGGCATATTCTTTGTTTGATCTATGGGAGGAGTCCCGTGATGAAGGGAGCCCTTCGGCGAAGTGGGGTGAGTTTGCTGATGCATTTATTGATCATTTGTTGCCTGCCGAGACTAAGGCAGCCCGTGCTACTGAGTTTGAGAACTTGAGGCAAGGTAGCCTGAGTGTGTGGGATTACCATATGAGATTCACGTACCTGCCCAAGTAAGCTATTTACAAGTTGCCCACTATGGAGGCTAGAGTGCGTCGGTTTGTGCAGGGCCTTAGCCCTTTGGTAATTAATGAGGCCGCTAAAACTGCCTTGAATTCTAATATGAACTATGGTAAGATAGTGGCATTCGCTCAAGCCACATAGATCTACAAATTGAAGAACATAATAGAGCGAGAGGGTAGCAATAAGGCCCGGTATACGGGCAACTTTGGTGGTTTTTCCGGTAGTGGCAGGCCAACATTCAAGGGAGGGTCGTCAGGGCCATCTCAGTCCTTTTCTCAGTCTTCGGCTAGTGCACCACCAGAAGGGCCCAGTCAGCAGCAGCAGTGGAGCCGTTTCATGCCTAATCAGGGAAACAAGGGCTCTTATCAGCGGAGTCGTCATGGTGGTAGATTCCAACAACAGTGGAGGCCCCCATGCCCTAGGTATGGAAAGATGCACCTAGGAATATGATACATGGACTTACCCATATGCTACGGATGCGGATTGAGGGGTCATATTCAGAGGGATTGTCATTCGTCCAGCGAGGGTCTGGGTAGGAGCCCAGCACAGCCAGCCAGTTCTGCAACTACTACATCCACAGGACCTCCTCCAGCTCGAAGTATTCCAACACCCCCAGGGCGTGGTGCAGCTAGGGTGGAGCACAGAGTTCGGGAGGATCCGACTGTTTCGATGGTATGAGGGGTCGTCAGAATTCGGAGGCTTCTCCAGATGTTATTATAGGTATATTGACTGTCCAATCTCATGATGTGTATGCTCCTATTGATCCCGGTTCCACTTTGTCATTTGTTACTCCTTATGTTGCTATGGAATTTGGGATAGAACGTGAACATCTTCATGAGCCGTTCTTTGTATCTACTCCAGTTAGTGAGTCTATTTTGGCCGAGCGGGTTTATAGGAATTGTGTCATCACGTTGCGTGGTCGGGACACCATGTCCGATCTCATTGAATTGGGGATGGTCGATTTTGGTTTAATAATGGGAATGGACTGGCTTTATTCATGTTTTGCCAAGCTTGATTGCCGTACCAGGACCGTTAGGTTCGTATTTCCAAATGAGCCAGTCATTGAGTTGAAGGGGGATGATGTGGTACCAAAGGGTTGGTTTATTTCTTACCTTAAGTCCGCGAAGATGATCAACAAGGGATGTACTTTCAATTTGGTCCGAGTTACCGACACCGACGCTGAGGCACCTACACTCGAGTCTGTGCCTATTGCGAATGAATTTCCGGGAGACTTTTCGGATGAGCTCCCTGGGATCCCACCAGATAGGGAGATTGATTTTGGGATTTACGTGATGCCAGACACACATCCTATATCTATTCAGCCCAACAGAATGGAACCAACAGAATTGAAGGAGGTAAAGGAACAATTGAGAGATTTATTAGAGAAAGGTTTCATCCAGCCGAGTGTGTCACCTTGGGGCTCAAGGTGTATTGACTATCGGCAGCTCAACAAGGTCACAATCAAAAATAAATACCCACCAGCAAGGATAGATGACTTGTGTTATCAATTGCAAGGTGCCAGGTACTTCTCCAAAATTGATTTACGATCCGGGTATCACCAATTGCAAATCAGAGAGCATGATATTCCTAAAATAGCTTTTAGAACCCGATATGGGCACTTTGAATTTTTGGTGATGTCTTTTGGGCTAAGAAATTCCCCTGCAGCCTTCATGGATCTTAGAATCGAGTTATCAAGTCTTTCCTCGATTCTTTTGTGATAGTGTTCGTTGATGATATTCTTGTATATTCACGAAGTCTAGAGGACCATGCTGATTATCTCAGGGTAGTTCTGCAAACCCTGCACCAGCACAAGTTATATGCAAAGTTTTCAAAGTGTGAATTTTGGCTTGAATCTGTCACATTATTGGATCATGTCGTCTATAGTGAAAGAATTAAGGTTGATCCTTAGAAAATTGCAGTTGTGAAGAATTGGCCGAGGACTACAACTACAACGGAGATTCACAGTTTCTTAGGTTTAGCAGGATATTACAGAAAGTTTGTGGAGGGGTTTTCTAGTCCCCCCTTTCCATTGACTAAATTGACGAAAAAGAAAATTAAGTTCCAATGGTTAGATGCTTGTGAAAAGGGTTTCCAGGAGTTGAAAGCAAGATTGACTACCGCACCGGTGTTGACCCTACCGGAGGGTATAGATGGATTTGAGGTATATTGTGATTCTTCAAGGATCGGGGTTGGGTGTGTATTAATGTAATATGGGAGGGTGATAGATTATAATTCTACGCTACTAAAGAATCGTGAAAATAACTATCCAACACATGACTTAGAACTCACAGCGGTGGTATTTGCATTGAAAATTTGGCATCATTATTTATATGGGGTCCATTTGGATATATTCACAGACCATAAGAGCCTTAAATATATTTTCAAACAGAAGGAGCTAAATCTAAGGCGGAGAAGATGGCTTGAATTACTCAAGGATTACGAGATTGATATTTTATATCATTCGGGGATGGCTAACATTATGGCGGATGCTCTTAGTCAGAAATATATGGGTATTTTAGCACACATGAAGGCATATCAAAGGCCATTGGCCAAGGAAGTTCACCGATAGGCTAGTTTGGGAGTTCGTCTCGTGGACTCTAGTGAAGGAGGGGTGATTGTGCAAATTAGGGTTGAATCATCACATGTTGTTGAAGTCAAGGAGAAGCAATACAACGATCCATCGTTAGCACAATTGAAAGAGGGAATTCATTAACATAAGACCATGGCCTTTTTTCTTGGCATGGATGATGGTACACTAAGGTACCAAGGACGACTATGTGTTCCAAACATGGATGGTCTTCGAGAAAGAATTATGACTGAATCTCACACTTCTAGGTATTTCGTGCACCCGGGTTCTACAAATATGTATCATGATCTAAAGGAAATCTATTGGTGGAATGATATAAAGAGGAATGTAGCAGACTTTGTGGTGAAGTGTCCAAATTGTCAGCAAGTGACGGCCGTACACCAAAGGCCCGGTGGGTTGGTGCAGAACATAGAAATTCCAATGTGAAAGTGGGAAATGATTAATATGGACTTTGTGGTAGGATTATCTCGTACTCATCGTAAGTTTGACTCGATTTGGATAATTGTGGATCGACTCAACAAATCAGCACACTTCCTACTGGCTAAGACAGCCGATACGGCGGAAAAATATGCTCAGTTGTATATCAAAGAAATATTCAGGTTGCGTGGCACTCCAGTTTCTATCATTTTTGAACGGGGAACCCAATTCACGGCTAATGTTTGGAAGAAATTTAAGCATGGTCTAGGTACTCAGGTGAATCTTAGTATAGCCTTTCACCCGCAGACAGACGGGCAGGCAGAGCGGACTATTCAAACGCTTTAGGATGATCATTCGCCACTCATAGAATTTGCCTACAATAATAGTTATAATTCTTGCATACATATGGCACCGTATGGGGCTTTATATGGAAGGAGATGTGGATCTCCCATTGGGTGGTTCGATATTGGAGAAGCAGTGTTCATAGGGCCAGACCTCGTGCATCAGGCCATGGAAAAAGTTAAGATCATTAAGGAGCGGTTGAAGACTGCTCAGAGTCGTCAGAAGTCCTATTCGGATGTTCGTTGTATGGATTGTGAATTCAAAGAAGATGATTGGGTATTCTTGAAAGTATTGCGATTTGGTAAGAAAGGGAAATTGAGCCCGAGTATGTCGGACCGTACAAAATCATTCAAAGAATCAGTGAGGTGGCGTACAAGTTTGAGCGACCACCTGAGATGTCATTAGTGCACCCGGTATTTCATATGTCTATGTTGAAGAAAGTAGTTTGAGACCTGACACTCATTGTTCATGTTGAGACTATTGAGGTTAATGAGAAAGTGACTTATGCAAAGATTCCAGTTTCTATTATTGATCGGTAAGTCCTAAAGTTGAAAAATAAAGAAATTGCCTTCGTGAAAGTGTTATGGCGATACCAACAATTTTAAGAGGCCATCTGGGACTCCGAGGAATAAATGAAGAAGAAGTATCATTATTTGTTTGAATAGCTATGTAAATCGTTCTATGAAATTATTCCCTATGAATTACATATCATTTGTACAGCTTATGCTAAGGGTGTTCCTTTATGGTAATATACTGCTTATGAGGCCACGATTGGTGTTGTTTTTATGTTATATTGTGTCATCGGATTATGTATATGTTGTTAGGAATGGTTTATAAGATTCTCTGACATGTGGATAGGCCCAGTTACTGGGGAGACTATGTCGCAATTTCTGGAAATTAGTGGAGCAAGCAAAAGTTTAGATATTTTGGTGTGTAGATAAATATTTAAGTCACATTATGTGTCTATGGAAGACTCTAACCCTCATTCGAGGACGAATGATCCTAAGCGGGGGAGAATGAAGGACCCCGTTAAAATTTTCTAATGATTTAAGATTTTAAGGTGCGCCAACAGTGTTTGGGAATAACGTGTTCGAGTATTAAAAGAGACCCATGGGATAGAACCATATCATTTTGAAATGAAAATATGTGTTTAAGGTGTGTTGGAACATACTAAGAAGTTTTGGGAATGGCAAGAATTTGTGTGGAACAAGTTGGATACATTAAGTGGAAAGGATGTCTCAATTCGTACAACGTCCTATTTCAAACGCATGCTGCTACCAGACTATAAAGACTTAGGAGGTGATCTACCTATCAAATTAAAGCTCTTTCAGTCTAGTTTTCAATGCATCAAACCAAGAATGATTTTATAATTTTTTCCACTAGTGCCAATAAAATGAAAAGATGTGAAAGAAGTACGAAATAAAATGACTGATATAAAAAGGTTAATGTCTCGAATGAGACGGCCAAGACGATCGGGTCGTGATCGGATGCCATACCGCACACATGATTGTGAATGTTTAGGAAATTGTAAATGAAATTGTGATTGTGGTTGATGTCTCTAATGAGATGTCCAAGTCGATCAGGTCGTGATCCGACTCCGTGCTAAAGGTACGGTGGTATTGGTATTGGGAGTGATTGTGGTTGATATCTCTAATGAGATGACCTAGCCGATCGGGCCGTTATTGGACTCCGTGCTATAGGTACAATGGTATTGGTATTGTGAATAATGGTATTGTGAACGATGATACATCGGTACTAAGGATCTCCAACTTAAAAATATCGAAATTTACTTAAAAATATATGTGGTTCTAACTTGATGTTTTGGTGTTGTTCGAGGCTTCCATTGATTTTATGATTGTTCCTCCTTGTAATATTATTCATTCTATTGAGAAGGTGCTTAGTTATATATACTAGTGCTATTCGATGATACTAAGGTCCCTTTTGCCGGGGGCGCTATATCATTAATGGTTGCAGGTGGTTCCACAGCAGGAGACATTGATCAGTGACAACGGTACACCCTCTTCCTAGCTGGCTTGGTGAACCCCACTTCATTTCGGGGTCATGTATCTTTTGTTCCTTGTGTAATGTGTTTGATGTATAGCCTGGGCCTTGTTTCCGATATTTTCATAGTACTCTTCTTTATCTATAGAGGCTCCGTAGACATAGTGTGGGTTGTATATTGGTGTTGGGAAGGTCAAACAATGTTATGTTGTGCTATTATTTCAGACTATGAAAAATGTGTGTGCAATTTGAGACTTTAAAATGATGAAACTATTCGTAATGAATTGGTATTGTAGACATAATCACCTTATTGGCTAATTAATGAAAATATGTATTATCTCCATTTATGGATGAGTTTGGGTAGAAGGAAATCTAACAGGCTTGCTCGGCCGGGTTCAGTCGGTTTAGCAACAGTTACGCTCCTCAATTTTGGGGCTTGACAGGTAGGTCCGTTATGTGTTTGGCACATTCTGATATATTAGGAAGGGGTTTCGAGGGCCCCAGGTGTGATTCGGATTGAATTGAGAATAATTTTGGACTTGGTTGAATCGATGAGGTATGTTATTCTTGTGTCATCGCACCGGCCGAGGCTTTGGCTGCGGGTGCAGACATGCAGGTGTGTGAGGGTGTATCCCACAAACGGAGAAGGCCAGCCCAAGCCTGGGTTCACTGGTGTGGACACTTGGGAGTAGATGCGCATCTATAGGCGTGAGTGTTATTTCATAGTAGCAGAACTGTAAGGAGCTTGTGAAGGACCGCAGGTGCGGTCGAGGCTCCGCAGAAGCGGGCTCGCAGATGTGAGAATTTTGTCCGCAGAAGTGAAATTTCATGGCATTAGTTGGAATCGCATCTGCGATGGTTTTTTCCGCAGGTGCGACAGTGTGCCCGTAAAAGCGAAAATCGCTGGGCAGAAAATGGGGTGTTCGAGGGTTTTATCACATTTTCATCTTTTGGACCTAGAGAACTTAGTTTATGGCAATGTGTTGTGGTATTTTCTTGGAAATCATCGGGGTAAGCGATACGAACCCGGATTTGGCTATATTACATGAATCCATTGTTATTTTTGTCATCTAATTAGTGATTTAACTTGGAAAACTTTTGGGAAAATTTGTGAAACTTCTTTAACTTAAATTTTGGGATCTGTAAGGCAATTTGAAGTCAGATTTGAGTAATTCTTGTATGGTTGGACTTCTTATCAAATGAGTGTTCGGATTTTGTAAGTTTGGTCGGGTTCCGAGAGGCGGGCGCGGGGTTGACGTTTTGAGTTGACTTTGTGTTTCTTCTTAAAGATTGCAACTTTATTGTTCGGAATAGCTTCGTATAGTTTGTATTTATGGAATGAAGTTGTTTTGGCTAGATTTGAGTCGTTTAGAGTTGGATAATCGCGGGAATGTCTTACTAGTGGGTTGACTTAGCATGTTGTGAGGTACGTGTCTTGCCTAACTTTGTGTGGTGGAATTACCCCATAGGATTGGTGTTGTTTTGTGTTAATTGTGATATGTGAAAGACGTGTACGCAAGGTGACGAGTGTGTACACGGGCTAAATGAGGTAATTGACCGGTTTTAGCTATGTAGTTTCCTTTCATGCCTTTAATTGAGTTTCCATAATATGTTATATTCATCATCTTTAGTCTATCTTCACATGCTTTACTTGTCATTGTTAATACATGTCTTAACACTTGCTAATTATCTTCACATGTTTAGTTGAAGTTATTGTCCTCTCTATTCCTTGTTCATTATTTAACCGATGAGTCCCTTACTTGAAGTTGTTATTTCTTGGAATATCTTATTGTTGAATTTGGTATTGAGTTATAAAGGTCATAGTTCATATTTTTGTAACGTTGTAAATTGTTGAAATACAATTCTTGTGGAGTTATTCACTTTCGGTCGCTATTGTTGAGACTCCTGTGCATATAGTGGTTTAGCCATGGGCTATTTATTGTGGAAACACTATTATTGTTGACTTCTTTGGCAATTTGTGATATTGGGCACTTGAGGTGTAATTTATGATATGTTGTGATATTGATACGCATGCGGTGGTATTTGGATTAGGACCAAAACGCATGTGGTGAGATAAGGTGTGCTTGATACACGTGTTGCTAGCAGGGAAACTACTTGAAGCCATGTGGTGGGCTACAACGCGGGAAGCTATTTCGGGAAAAATGACTTTCAAAACTAAATGGAATACTCCCGTGGTGATTTAAGGAAAGATTATGATTTTTTTGTGAATTGAGACTATGAGGCGGTACCTTGGTAGTGATTCTTGTTATACATTTCTTTTACATCACTTGTGTTTTGGTTGCTTTGTGTCCTTGGCGTATTATTCCTTGTTTTCTTTCGTGTTGCCTTAATTGCCTTAGTTTAGTGTAGTTATTCTTGGTATATTTTCTTCATTGTTTCATTTTCATTGTTTATAATTGTCACACTGTTATATACCTGTTCAGTTTTCTTATTTATTCCAGTAAGGTCTTGACCCGATCTTATCACTACTCTACCGAGGTTAGGCTTGGCACTTACTGGGTACCATTTTTGTGTACTCATGCTACGCTTCTGAATATCTTTTTGTGCAGATCTAGGTACCTCTTACCAACCTAGGCACCAGTGAGTAATTTTCAGATTTGGAGACTTCAAGGTATGCCTGCAGGCGTCCGTGTGGCTCGGAGTCACCCTCTATCTAGTTCTATTTCATTTTCCCTTTTTATAGATACTGTTGTATAGGGATGTTCAGTAACTCTTGTAGAGCTTGTGACTTGGTATTACCGGATTTTGGGAGTACTTTTCTGTTGAGTTGCGGAGTACTTTTATGCTAGTTGTTGAGTTATTTGAATGTTTTTATCATTTTCTCAATTACATTTTGCATGAATGTTAGGATTACCTACTCTTACAGACTAGGTGAAATCACGACATCCTATGGAGGGAAATTGGGTCAGTGACAAGTTGGTATCAGAGGCCTAGGTTCATAGGTGTTACGAGTCACAAGCAGGTTTAGTACAGTCTCACGGATCCGTACAGTGACTATTGTACTTATCTTCGAGAGGTTATGGAACTGTTAGGAAATCTCACTTCTTTGATCCCTTACCATGCAAATTTGTTGACTTCAGATTTCTATATCTATGTTTTTATATTCTCTCACTGATGGAGAGGACACGCACCTCTGGATCCGATAATCAAATACCCGCCCCTGCTAGAGTCGCGAGAGGCCGGGGCTGGGGCCGGGGCCGGGGAAAGGCCGAGGAGGGGCATGTAGTGCTGCCAAAGCACTTGCCCAAGCTGCAGCAAAGGAGCCACTAGTAGATCCAGTTGGGAGGTAGGCACTTGCGGCGCCTGTTGATACCCCTACCTTTGAGGAGACTCTCGCCTAGCTCTTGAGCATATTTTGTAGTCTAGATCCGGCGGGGTTGATTCCACTTGCACCGGCAACATATCAGGCTGGGGGAGGAGCACAGACTCCTGCCGCACATACCCCAAAGCAGGGATTCCATATAGAGCAGGTACCAGAGGTTATACCAGTGCAGCCGGTTGTCCCAGTTCAGACCGAGGTTAGGGCAACAATATATGAGGAGGAGCAGCTCGGGCTCGAGTGGTACAAGAAGTACCATCCTCCTACTTTCAGTGGCCTAGTTACAGAGGACGCACATGACTTTCTAGAGAACTGCCACCGAATTCTCCGTACCATGGGCTTCATTTTCATATATGTTCCTGTGAGAGTATGTTCCCCACAACCTTTGGGATGCATGGCGTGTGGAGCTTGAGCAGTTACGCCATGGTGATATGATCGTATCACAGTGTGCTCTCAGGTTCAATGAATTGTCGAGGTATGCACCTAACTTGGTTTCCATAATTAGAGATCGAGTCCGTCGATTTATCAAGGGGATCAACTATGGTATTAGATTCAGCATGACTCGAGAGTTAGAGACTGATACTCCATACTAGCAGGTGATAGAGATCACATGGGGATTGGAGGATTTGTGCGGCCGAGATAAAGTGGACAGGGAGGCCAAGAGGCCTCGATATTCTGGTTGATATAGTGGCGTCAGTGCCCGTGCCCCAATTGTAGCCCGTCATGGTAGAGGCTATGTGAGCCGTCTAGTTGATTCAGCATTTCCATCTTCCAGTGGTATTTCGGCTACTCCCAGGTCTCAGTTTGCCTATTATGCACCGCCGCTATCTAGTGCACCTCAAGCACGGGGTGCTTTCAGCAGCCATGTCCTCCGATAGCTTGTTTTGAGTGTGGTAATACTTGTCATTTGGTAAGGGACTGCTCAGACTCAATATGGGTGCACCTCCACATATCCACTTATTCCATATGGTCCCCGTGGTTACCGCACTAGTTTCCACTCCACCTGCTCAGCCAGCTAGGGGTGGAGGTCGGGTGTGTAGGGGTCTCCCTAGAGAGGGAGGCCAAGACAGATGTTATGCTCTCTGGAGTAGGACAGAGGTGATTGCATCATACTCAATTATCAGAGGTATTATTCCGGTTTTTCATAGAGATGCATCCGTCTTATTTGATCCAGGCTCCAATTATTCATATGTATCATCTTACTTTACTCTGTATTTGTGTATATCCAGAGATTCTTTGAGTTCTCCTATCTATGTGTCCACGTTGTTGTTGGCTATGTGTGTCGGTCGTTGTTAGTTATTATTGGCAGGTTTGAGACAAGAGTTTATCTATTGTTACTCAGTATGGTAGACTTTGATGTTATTTTGGGTATTTATTGGTTGTTGCCCTATCATGCTATTTTTGATTGTCACGCCAAGATGGTGAATTTCGCTATGCCATGTTTGCTGTGGTTGGAGTGTAGGGGTACTTTGGATTATGTGCCTAATAGGGTGTTGTCTTTCCTTAAGGCACATCGGATTGTTGGGAAGGGGTGTGATGCATATCTAGCCTTAGTGAGAGATGTCAGTGTTAATAATCCTACCGTTGAGTCGGTTCCGGTAGTGAGAGACTATTCAGATATAGTTCCGTCAGATCTTCCGGGTATGCCGCCCGATAGGGATATTGGTTTTGGCATGGACTTGTTGTCGAGCACTAAGACCTTTTCTATTCCACCATATCGTATGGACTTAGCATAGGTGAATGAGTTAAAAGAGTAGTTTCAAGAGTTCCTTAATAAGGGTTTCATTCGGCATAGTGTGTCACCTTGGAGTGCTCGGGTCTTGTTTGTGAAGAAGAAGGATGGTTCTATACGCATGTGTATTTATTATCGGCAATTGAGCAAGATTAGAGTAAAGAACATGTATCTATTGCCACACATTGATGACCTATTTGATCAGCTGCATGGTGCTAGAGTGTTCTTAAAGATTGATTTGCGGTCAGGATATCATCAGTTGATGATTCGGGATCCGGATATTTCAAAGACTGTTTTCAAGACTCGGTATGGTCATTACGAGTTCCTTGTGATGTCATTTTGGCTGACAAACGCACCAGCAACATTCATGGACTTGATGAACAGTGTATTTCAGCCCTATCTTGACTCATTCATCATTGTGTTTATTGACGACATCCTGGTGTACTCCCGGAGCTGAGAGGTTTATGAGCAGCATTTGAGTATTGTGCTTCAAACCTTGAGAGAAAAGAAGTTGTATGTAAAATTTTCAAAGTGACAATTCTGGCTTTACTTGGTGGCATTTTTTGGTCATGTGGTGTCGATTGAGGGGATCAAGGTAGATTCGAAGAAGATTGAAACAGTGCAGAGTTGGCACAGACCGTCTTCAACCACTGAGATCCAGAGTTGTCTTGGTTTGACATGGTATTACCGTCATTCGTAGAGGGTTTCTCATCTATTGTTGCACCTATCGGTGGAGGAGGATGATGAATGACATAGTGGAGTATGTAACTCCATGTCTAAATTGTCAGCAGGTGAAGTTTGAGCATCAGCGGCTAGGTGGATTACTTTAGAGGCGTGAGATTCCCGAGTGGAAATAGGAGCGAGTTACCTTGGATTTCGTTGTTGGGATCCCACAGACTGAAAAGAAACTTGATGCTCTATGTGTGATTGTGGATAGGATCCAAGTCGGCTCATTTCATTATAGTGGTACTTATTCTTCAGGGAAGCTGGCTCAGGTCTATATTTGTGAGATTGTTCGACTTCTTGGCGTGTCGGTATCCATCATCTCTGATTGGGGTACGCAGTTTACATCGCGCTTCAGGAAAGTCGTACAGCGTGAGTTGGACCCACGGGTTGAGTTTAGAATAACATTCTATCCTCAAACGGACAGACAGTCCGAGTGCACTACTAATGAGTGGGGACTTTACCATTTATTTTAGTCTCTTTTCTTTAGTTTCTATATTCTTTAGTTATGATATGAGGTTGTTTATGGTGTGTATTGCTAGATTTGCAAGTAAATGATTCCATGAGAAGAATTTAATTCAATTGAAATGGAATTGAGCAAAATCGTGTAAAACAAGTGCAAATTCCTTCAGCGATTCCGCATCTGTGGAACACTGTGCGCTTATGCGACCTCGCATTTGCATGGAGAAGGACACATCTCTGGAGTTCAAGAAACCTTCTCTGGGATCGCATCTGAAAGTGAGGAAACGCATTTGGAGTCGCGTTTCTACGCTTGATGTCCGCATCTACGCGTGTAAGTCCTCTTCTGCGGAGTAAATGTTTTCAATCAAAGGTCGCTTCTGCGAGAGGCTATTCGAATATGCGGAACCGCACTTGCAAGGATCCCTCTACAGGTGCAGTCAACGGGCTTCAACTATGGACAGTTTTGGCATTTCATATTTTCTATATTCCAAACCCACTAATACACGACCTAGCTTATTGGAAACAGATCTTTGACTTAACTTTCCGTCTCGTGACTAGAGAAGACAAGTTTGAAAGCTAGGGTTCTTGTACACACACTTGGGTCTTGAAGTTTTAGAGTTTTTGGTTGAGCATTTCTTACCCATTTATGTTCGGTTCTTCATTTCCTTGCTTTGTATTGAATATCTAAGTGTGTAGTATTTTATCCAACACTTGAATCTTGTTTATGAGAATATTCATATTTAAAGTGTGGATTAAATACCTTGTTGTGCTTATGTATTGAACGATTTTTATTTATAATGAAGTGAGATATTATTTCTTTAATTATTCTTGTTCTTTAATGTTTCCAAAGGGATTAGCTAACCCTATGACTCACCCATTAACTTCGAATTAATTTTGGGAAACATAATTTGGGGTTGGGAAAGATTAATTCACAATAACTTGAGGCTTTAACCCTCACTTTATAGATTCTACCTAGGGATAGG
>AWOL01S0001884.1:4113-17613 GCA_000715115.1 Nicotiana otophora | reverse complement strand
ACTCGCCCATTAACTTCGAATTAATTTTGGGAAATATAATTTGGGGTTGGGAAAGATTAATTAACAATAACTTGAGGCTTTAACCCTCACTTTATAGATTCTATCTAGGGATAGGATTGAACTACTTGTAGCCATATTCGGGTGAGCTTAATCTCTCTGTTGTTTTAGGGATAATTTAGTTAGGAAGTTTTGTTAGTCTTTGGAAGAAGCTAATATAGAATTATTACCCGAGGCTAATTAAAATAAACTCGCTCCTATTTGTAAAATCGTGAAATACATTGGATCGTTACTTGAGTGTAATTCTCATTGCATCCATGCTTGTAGCGATTTATCATTTTACTTTCTTTATAGGTTAAATTACATTTTCACATTTAGACATAAATATTAACAAAACAATTCTAAGTGTTTTGCATAGCATAATAAGTGATAACTCTCTTACACGCCTAATCTCCTACATGTTGTTTTTCTGTGGGATCCAACCCCGGCAAATAGTTAGGTAAATTATATTCCATGTGATCGTGTCCATTTACTTTTTAGTAGTGGATTTGGACGTCATCAACTATTCATATATTGGACGATATGCTTCGTGCCTATGTTATGGAGTCCGGGGGTTCTTGGGATCAATTCTTGCAGTTTACCAATAACAACTACCAATCGAGTATTCAGATGGCTTCGTATGAGGCCTTGTATGGGAGGCGGTGTCGGTCTCTAGTGGGTTGGTTTGAATATACTTGATCCGCCCTTATCTCGCCGCATGTACATCACAATGAAATGCCTCCCTTATGTCACCACATTCGCATCTCGCCACCCTTATACTCCACACAAAATAAATCAGCCCACACATCATGTCCACATGTTCCACAATATCACAAAACAACAAAATCAATACTCATGTCAAAATATAGTCTCACAACTCAAAAGAGACGTGCACAAGGATAATACAAAAACATAAGAGTGCGGGGAGTATTCAATAATGAAACATGTTTCATATAGCAAGCAACCCCAATTCAAGGCACATTAATAATCTAAGGTCTAATCCAGCCATAAATCACACATGCCCGTGTACACAATCGGCACCTCGTGTACACGTAACTCACATAACACAATATGCAATTACGACCAAATCCTAAGTTGCAATTCCCCCACACAAGGTTAAAGAAGATACTTACGTCAACTTAGCCAAATCAATACTCCAAAAATTCTTTTCCTTTAAAATGCATCTCGGTTCGGCTCAAATCTAGCCAAAAGCGACTCGACAATATCAAATAATCCAAAAGTAATCAATTTCGATTAATAAAGTTGTAATTTTTACTAAATTCCTAAAAATTCAACAAAAGTCACCCCAGGCCCCGCCGGTCAAATCCTGAGTCGAGGGGTAGATATCGACTACCCATTACCCCATGAGCCTAAATATATGTTCAGTTTGCAAAACCAAGTCCACATCTGCCACGTCCCGAACTCAAGGAGCACGCCCGGCACTCAACCGAGTGAACCCGGCCGAGCAAGCCTGTAAAATTTCCTTCTACTCAAACTCAACCATGAATAAAGAGGACATGCACTCCATTAATCAAACACTAAAATGATTTCATTAACAACTCACATTTCATTTCCATTAGTAGCTTCATTCATAATTTCCAAAATATTACAAGTTTATAGATATAATGAAAACATGTTAGCCAAATACCAACACATATAGTTTAATTCCCAACATCAAACACCACCCACAACATGTCTACAAAGCCTCTAAGTACAACAGAAGAGAAATATAGAAATGTCGGCAAGACGGCCCCGGCTATACCTCAAAATACAAAGTACAACATCAAATGACATCAGGCACGAATTAGAGTAGGGCTCACCAAAACATACTGAATAGGGAGTAACAGCTAACGAGGACCAAAGTTGCCCGCCGATGAACCACCTGCACCCATTGAAGATGCAGCGCTGCCGACAAAAGGGACGTTAATACTGTCATGGGCGACTTTCCAACCATGCCCCATGACAACTTGGTCGTGTCCCATGGCGTCCTGGCCAGCCTTCCAACGCCCAGCGCCACAGTCGGTTTTGTGGTCTCGGCAGTTCCAAGTGACAAGTGCGCATGTGCTTCTGTCGCTCCACCGCTAGCCATCTCTAGCGCCCAGCCATAGGCAGATGCCAATAGCGCCGCGTGCGCAGACCCTGATGCTAAACACAAAGTTGCAGCCAACGAACTTTTTTCTACCTTGTAGAAGACTATGTCCTTTTTATTGTAAATATAGAGTAGTTGTATTGCATTTTCTTTAAATTTGCTTCTATAGATTATTTAGGTCAAGTTATGTAACATTGGTTTATTGTTTTAAGAATTATTAAGGGGGATCAAGCAATCAAACTTTCTAGCAAGCAAACAATTCTCTGTACTGGTATCTCTCCCCCCGACACCGTGTGGCTTTTCTTAAATAGCTTTCATTAATGCGATCAAGCTTTCTTTCATTCTCAATTCTCTTTTCTGCTCTCTTAGTTACTCATGACATTAGTTTTCCCATACGGCACTAACAATCGCACTGACAATGATTACTTAGCCTTACGTTGCTCTTCCAATGAATCGCATAAGGCGCCTCGTAATAGTTGGTATCAGAGCCTAGGCTCGACATCGGACGTGGGATTACATTACAACTACCACCATTTATGACCATGGTGAATCATGGGGATTGCATCGCAATCCTTGAGGAGACAGTTGACGTATTATGGCCCATTGTGGATATGGTGCCTAACTTAAAGATCAGTATAGTGCAAATGTTGGATGACCTGGACCACAAACTGCTCCAGGCCAAAGTTGACATAGAAAACATCAGTCGCAACTCTGAAGAACACCGGCAAACGGCAGCCACATAGGCAGCATAAATGTTTGGTAAATTAGAGGTCTTCCAACATGAGCGTGTCAAGGATTTAGCCCACATGGCACAAGAGGCAGACAGGGTGACTGCCATGCAATAAACTATAGACAACTTGATAGGCCAGCTCAATGTTGTCAATGCTTCTTTACAAGGCCGGCTTCAAGGAGGCGGAAACCAAATTGGGGGTTTTGTGAACCCTGCCCATGTGGCATAAAAACTATAAATTCCTAAGCCAAGAACGTAGCAACTGCTTCCATGTATCTTTAGGGTGATGCCAAACTCTGGTGGCGGGAGAAATATGAAGCCATCAAGGCCGGTGAAGATTCTCTCGAGACATGGGCGGAACTGAAGGCAGATATACGCCTACAGTTCTTCCTGCAAATGTTGAGTACAATGCAAGAGAAAGCTATAGAAGCTCCGCCAAACACGATCAGTGCGTGATTACGTGCGGGAATTCTCTGCGGTCATGCTAAACATACGTGACACGGGGACAAAGACAAACTCATCACCTTCTTGGAAGGGTTGAAAACTTATGCCCATATGGAGTTGCAAAGATAAAGGGTAGACACGTTACCTAAGGTGATCCAAGCAGCAGAGTGCCTTGGGGATTATCAAGTGGAAGCCCGGAAGGACATGCCTCAACAGCCTATCCGGGGAGGATACAAAGGAGGACAACAAAACACTGGTGGTCTAGCAGAAGTTGAGGAGACCCGAGTGCAACCAAATCTAAGGCTCCCTCCTCAGGCAGTACTAGCACTGCATCTAACAATAATGATCGAGGGAGGAAACACCCCTCAGGATGCCGTCATTGCGGCGGACCACATTGGAATAATGAATGCCCACATGCACAGATGAGCGCCCATCAAGCTTTTGATGATGGGATGGATGACGACGTAGATGATGTGGACTAGACTGAACTAGTAGGTGCATTCAATGCAATTGTTTGCTCTATTTCTGAGTCCTTCGTGGGAACCAGTGCTGGTATCTATAAGAAGAATAACCCTTGCCCAATCGCCAAGAAAAGGGAAAAGAAGGAGAATGAGAGGACTCCTCTTAATCAAGAGAGGACCTTAATGTTCGTCGAAATGAAGGTAAATGGCAAGCCCACGGGTACTACCTACAACTACTTAGCCTCGACTCAGGTGGAGCACCACGGCGTAGTTGTAGGAAAGGGCAGAGGTCGTATCAAGGCTATCGACTCACCCCTTCAGCCAGTGGGTGGAATAGGTAAAGAAGTACGAGTGAAGCTTGGCCCATTTGAAGGAAAATTCAACCTGCACATGGTTATTATAGATGACTTCGAGTTGACAGTGGGGTTGGAATTCCTGAGGCAAACCAACACCATGCCCGTATCGTATGTAGATATGCTAATGATGATAGGAATAAATGGGGCCAAGCCTTGCATTATCCCATGCATGCCCATGAAGATGGTCGTTGAGAACATCTCAGCCTTACAGTTGAAGAAGGGGGTCAAAAGACATGAACCTACGTTCTTGGCTACCCTCTGCATTGAAGATATAGAACGCTCCTCAGGTCCCATGCTTGCACCCGTGAAGGAGATGCTACTACAATTTGAAGACATCATGCCACAAGACATGCCGAAGTGTCTCCCGCCTAGGTGAACTGTGGACAATGAGATTAAGTTGGTGCCAGGTTCAAAGCCACCTGCCCGGGCACCGTATAGAATGTGACAACAAGCACTCACTGAACTTCGGAGACAATTGACGGAAATTCTAGACACGGGGATCATCATACCCTCCAAGTGCCCATACAGGTCCCCTGTGCTATTCCAAAAGAAACATGATGACAGTTTATAACTCTGTGTGGATTATCGGGCTCTAAACAAAATCACCGTGAAGAACAAGTACCCTATTTCACTAATGGCAGAGTTGTTTGATAGATTGGGTGGTGCGACGGAGTTCACCAAATTAGACCTGAGGACAGGTTATTGGCAAGTTCGGATTGATGAGGGTGATAAACACAAGACGACCTACGTGACAAGATATGGGTCGTACGACTTCCTGGTTATGCCACTTAGTTTGACTAATGCACCAGCCACATTTTACACCCTGATGAACCAAGTCTTTCGAGAATACATTGACGAATTCGTGGTGGTCTACTTGGATCACATTGTGGTATATAGCTAGACATTGGAAGAACACCTAGAGCACTTTTGGATGGTCTTAGCCCGATTGCGGGAGCACGAATTATATGCGAAGCTATCCAAGTGCTCCTTTTCTCAGAAACTAATTGATTTCCTCGGACATGTCATTGAGGAAGGGTGGATCAAGATAGACCAACAGAAGACTCAGGCCATCACAGATTGGCCGCCGCCTAAGGACATCCACGCCTTGAGGTCGTTCCTTGGCCTAGCAACTTCTATCAAATATTTGTGAAGAATTACTCCCTCATTGCAGTGTCGCTGACGGAACTGCTCAAGAAGGGCTCACCCTGGGATTGGGACCCAGGCGAGCAGAGGCCTTCAACGCATTGAAAATGGCTATGTCTATTAGCCCCATCTTGGCCCTACCTGATTTGGCCAAGACATTTGAGGTACAAACAGATGCCTCTGACTATGCCCTTGGTGGAGTCTTGCTACAAGGTGGGCATCCCATAACGTACGACAGCCAAAAATTGAAGGATGCAGAGTGGCGCGATGCCGCCCACGAGAAAGAATTATTGGATGTCATTCATTGCTTACGCCTTTGGAGGCATTATCTACTGGGAGCCTCGTTTGTGGTCAAGACAGACAACATATCAATTAGCCATTTAATGCCCCAGTCAAAGTTGAATGGTCGACAGGCCAGGTGGCAGGAACTCCTAGCGGAATTTCACTTCAACCTGGAGTACCGAAGTGGGAAGACTAATCATGTTGCTGATGTGCTTAGTCAGAGGGGTGATCTAGCCTCAGTGTGCCTACTCGCCGCCCAAAAGGGAAGCGAATTAACCACAACCATAGAAGACCAGATACAGGACCTACTTATCAAGGATCCCGCTGCACAGTATTTGGTTGATTTGGTATGACAGGGCAAGAGTTGCTAGTTCTACACAGAATATGGTTTCCTAAAAGTAAAAGGGAACCGACTTTATGTTCCTAAAGAGGAGATCTGTGAAGGGCCCTTCTGGCGGAATCCCACGATACTTTATGGGTCGGTCATCCCGGTGAAGAACGCACCATGGCATTGCTTCGACGTGCATATTATTGGCCTCAAATGGCCAATGACGTCTCTTAGTATGTGAAGACTTGTCTAGTATGCCAGAAGTATAAGTCAGACCGCTTGACCCAAGTGTGACTCTTGGAACCACTAGCTATCCTAAAAAGACCTTGGGATAGCGTTTCCCTACATTTCATCACCGAATTGCCCAAGGTCGGAGATCTCACAACAATCATGGTTGTAGTGGATTGGTTTTCCAAGTATGCTACCTTTATAGTAGAACCACAATATATATCAATAGAAGAAACAAATTGACTCTTCTTCTCTCCTGTCATCAAATATTGGGGCCTACCTAAAGACATCATTAGTGATCGTGACCCACGCATTACTAGTAACTTTGGGACCCAACTCCTTAATTGCCTCTGGTCAAAATTGAGTCATATATCAAGTTTTCATCCACAATCGGATGGCCCGATGGAGCGATTCAATGACATGGGCCGAAACGCATGTGGTGAGATAAGGTGTGCTTGATACGCGTGTTGCTAGCAGGGAAACTACTTGAAGACATGTCTTGGGCTAAAATGCGGGAAGCTATTTCGGGAAAAATGACTTTAAAAACTAAATGGAATACTCCCGTGGTGATTTAAGGAAAGATTATGATTTTTTTGTAATATGAGACTATGAGGCGGTACCTTGGTAGTGATTCTTGTTATACCTTTCTTTACATCACTTGTGTTTTGGTTGCTTTGTGTCCTTGGCGTATTATTCCTTATTTTCTTTCGTGTTGCCTTAATTGCCTTAGTTTGGTGTAGTTATTCTTGGTATATTTTCTTCATTGTTTCATTTTCATTGTTTATAATTGTCACACTATTATATACCTGTTCAGGTTTCTTATTTATTCCAGTAAGGTCTTGACCCGATATTGTCACTACTCTACTGAGGTTAGGTTTGGCACTTACTAGGTACCGTTTTTGTGCACTCATGCTACGCTTCTGCACATCCTTTTTTGTAGATCTAGGTACCTCTTACCAACCTAGGCACCAGTGAGTAATTGTCAGATTTGGAGACTTCAAGGTATACCTGTAGGCATCAGCATGGCTCGGAGTCACCCTCTATCTAGTTCTATTTCATTTTCCCTTTTTATAGATACTGTTGTATAGGGATGTTCAGTATACTCTTGTAGAGCTTGTGACTTGGTATTACCGGATTTTGGGAGTATTTGTCTGTTGAGTTGTGGAGTACTTTTATGCTAGTTGTTGAGTTATTTGAATGTTTTTATCATTTTCTCAGTTAAATTCTGCATGAATATTAGGATTACCTACTCTTACAGACTAGGTGAAATCACGACATCCTATGGAGGGAAATTGGGTCAGTGACAAGTTGGTATCAGAGGCCTAGGTTCATAGGTGTTACGAGTCACAAGCAGGTTTAGTAGAGTCTCACGGATCCGTACAATGACTATTGTACTTATCTTCAAGAGGCTATGAAACTGTTAGGAAATCTCACTTCTTTGATCCCTTGCCATGCGAATTTGTTGACTTCAGATTTTTATATCTATGTCTTTATATTCTCTAACGGATGGTGAGGACACGCACCGCTGGATCCGATAATCAAATACCCACCCCTGCTAGAGTCGCGAGAGGCCGGGGTTGGGGTTGGGGCCGGGCCCGGGGACAGGCCGAGGAGGGGCATGTAGTGCAGCCAAAGCACTTGCCCGAGCTGCAACAAAGGAGCCACTAGTAGATCCAGTTGGGAGGTAGGCACTTGCGGCGCCTGTTGATACCCCTACCCTTGAGGAGACTCTCGCCCAGCTCATGAGCATATTTGGTAGTCTAGCTCCGGCGAGGTTGATTCCACTTGCACCGGCAACATATCAGGCTGGGGGAGGAGCACAGACTCCTGCCGCACATACCCCAAAGCAGGGATTCCATACAGAGCAGGTACCAGAGGTTATACCAGTGCAGCCGGTTGTCCCAGTTTAGACCGAGGTTAGGGCAATAACATATGAGGAGGAGCAGCTCAGGCTCGAGTGGTACAAGAAGTACCATCCTCCTACTTTCATTGGCCTTGTTACAGAGGACGCACATGACTTTCTAGAGAACTACCACCGAATTCTCCGTACCATGGGCTTCATTTTCATATATGTTCCTGTGAGAGTATGTTCCCCACAACCTTTGGGATGCATGGCATGTGGAGTTTGAGAAGTTACACCATGGTGATATGATCGTATCACAGTATGCTCTCAGGTTCAATGAATTGTCCAGGTATGCACCTACCTTAGTTTCTATAATTAGACATCGAGTCCGTAAATTTATCAAGGGGATCAACTATGGTATTAGATTCAGCATGACTCGAGAGTTAGACACTGATACTCCATACCAGCAGGTGATAGAGATCACATGGGGATTGGAGGATTTGTGCGGCCGAGATAAAGAGGACAGGGAGGCCAAAAGGCCTCGAGATTCTGGTTGATATAGTGGTGTCCGTTCCCATGCCCCAGTTGTAGCCCGTCATGGTAGAGGCTATGTGAGCTGTCCAGTTCATTCAGCACTTCCATCTTCCAGTGGTATTCCGGCTACTCCCAAGTCTCAGTTTGCCTATTATGCACCGCCGCTATCTAGTGCACCTCAAGCACGGGGTGCTTTCAGCAGCCATGTCCTCCGATAGCTTGTTTTGAGTGTGGTAATACTTGGCATTTGGTAAGGGACTGCCCATACTCAATATGGGTGCACCTCCACATACTATCAAGCTCCACTTATTCCTTATGGTCCCCGTGGTTACCGCACTAGTTGCCACTCCACCTGCTCAGCCAGCTAGGGGTGGAGGTCGGGTGTGTAGGGGTCACCCTAGAGAGAGAGGCCAAGACAGATGTTATGCTCTCCAGAGTAGGACAGAGGCGGTTGCATCATACTCAGTTATCAGAGGTATTATTACGGTTTTTCATAGAGATGCATCCGTCTTATTTGATCCAGGCTCCAATTATTCAAATGTATCATCTTACTTTGCTCTGTATTTGTGTATATCCAGTGATTCTTTGAGTTCTCCTATCTATGTGTCCACGTTTGTGGGAGATTCCATTGTTGTTGACTATGTGTGTCGGTCGTTTTTAGTTATTATTAGCAGGTTTGAGACCAGAGTTTATCTATTGTTGCTCAGTATGGTAGACTTTGATGTTATTTTGGGTATTTATTGGTCGTCGCCCTATCATGCTATTTTTGATTGTCACGCCAAGACAGTGAAATTGGCTATGACATGTTTGCTATGGTTGGAGTGTAGGGGTACTTTGGATTATGTGCCTAATAGGGTGTTGTCTTTCCTTAAGGCACATCAGATTGTTGGGAAGGGGTGTGATGCATATATAGCCTTAGTGAGAGATGTCAATGTTAATAATCCTACCGTTGAGTCGGTTTCGATAGTGAGAGACTATCTAGATGTAGTTCCGTCGGATCTTCCGGGTATGCCGCCCGATAGGGATATTGGTTTTGGCATGGACTTGTTGTCTAGCGCTAAGCCCATTTCTATTCCACCATATCGCATGGACTTAGCAGAGGTGAATGAGTTAAAAGAGTAGTTGCAAGAGTTCCTTAATAAGGGTTTCATTCGGCACAGTGTGTCACCTTGGGGTGCTCGGGTCTTGTTTGTGAAGAAGAAGGATGGTTCTATGCGCATGTGTATTTATTATCGGCAATTGAGCAAGATTAGGGTAAAGAACATGTATCTATTACCACACATTGATGACCTATTTGATCAGCTGCATGGTGCTAGAGTGTTCTTAAAGATTGATTTGCGGTCAGGATATCATCAGTTGAAGATTCGGGATCCGGATATTTCGAAGACTGTTTTCAAGACTCGGTATGGTCATTACGAGTTACTTGTGATGTCATTTTGGCTGACAAATGCACCAGAAATATTCATGGACTTGATGAACAGTGTATTTCAGCCCTATCTTGACTCATTCATCATTGTGTTTATTGACGACATCCTGGTGTAATCCCGGAGCTGAGAGGTTCATGAGCAGCATTTGAGGATTGTGCTTCAAACCTTGAGTGAAAAGAAGTTGTATGTAAAATTTTCAAAGTGATAATTCTGACTTGACTTGGTGGGTTTTTGGGTCATGTGGTGTCCATTGAGGGGATCAAGGTAGATTTAAAGAAGATTGAAACAGTGCAGAGCTGGCCCAGACCGTCTTCAACCACTGCGATCTAGAGTTATCTTGGTTTGACATGGTATTACCGTCATTTCGTATAGGGTTTCTCATCTATTGTTGCATCTATTGGTGGAGGAGGATGATGAATGAAATAGTGTAGTATGTAACTCCATGTCTAAATTGTCAGCAGGTGAAGTTTGAGCATCAACGGCTAGGTGGATTACTTCAGAGGCGTGAGATTCCCGAGTGGAAATAGGAGCGAGTTACCTTGGATTTCGTTGTTGGGATCCCACAGACTGAAAAGATACTTGATGCTCTATGTGTGATTGTTGATAAATCCAAGTCGGCTCATTTCATTACAGTGGTACTTATTCTTCAGGGAAGCTGACTCAGGTCTATATTTGTGAGATTGTCCGACTTCATGGCGTGTCGGTATCCATCATCTCTGACTGGAGTACGCAGTTTACATCGCGCTTCTGGAAAGTCGTACAGCGTGAGTTGGACCCACGGGTTGAGTTGAGAATAACATTCTACCCTCAAACGGACGGACAGTCCGAGTGCACTATTGATCAGTGGTGAGTTTACCATTTATTTTAGTCTCTTTTCTTTAGTTTCTATATTCGTTAATTATGATATGAGGTTTTTTATGGTGTGTATTGCTAGATTTTCAAGTAAATGATGCCATGAGAAGAATTGAATTCAATTGAAGTGGAATTGAGCAAAAACGTGTAAAACAAGTGCAAATTCCTTCAGCGATTCCGCATCTGTGGAACACTGTGCGCTTATGCGACCTCACATTTGCGTGGAGAAGGACGCATCTCCAGAATTCAAGAAACCTTCTCTGGGATCGCATCTGAAAGTGAGGAAACGCATTTGCGGTCGCGTTTCTACGCTTGATGTCTGCATCTACGCGTGTAAGTCCTCTTCTGCGGAGTAAATGTTTTCCATCAATGGTTGCTTCTGCGAGAGGCTATTCGCATCTGCGGAACCGCACTTGCGAGGATCCCTCCACAGGTGTAGTCAACGGGCTTCAGCTATGGACAGTTTTGGCATTACATATTTTCTATATTCCAAACCCACTAATACACGACCTAGCTTATTGGAAACAGATATTTGGCTTATTTTTCAGTCTCGTGACTAGAGAAGACAAGTTTGAAAGCTAGGGTTCTTGTACACACACTTGGGGCTTGAAGTTTTAGAGTTTTTGGTTGAGAAGTTTTTACCCATTTATGTTCAGTTCTTCATTTCCTTGCTTAGTATTGAATATCTTAGTGTGTAGTATTTTTTCCAACACTTGAATCTTGTTTATGGGAATATTCATATTTAAAGTGTAGATTAAATACCTTGTTATGCTTATGTATTGAACTATTTTTATTTATAATGAAGTGAGATAGTATGTCTTTAATTATTCTTGTTCTTTACTGTTTCCAAAGGGATTAGCTAACCCTATGACTCGCCCATTAACTTCGATTTAATTTTGGGAAACATAATCTGGGGTTGGAAACGATTAATTAACAATAACTTGAGGCTTTAACCCTCACTTTATAGATTCTACCTAGGGATAGGATTGAACTACTTGTAGCCATATTCGGGTGAGCTTAATCTCTCAGTTGTTTTAGGGATAATTCAGTTAGGAAGTGTTGTTAGTCTTTGGAAGAAGCTAATATAGAATTATTACCCGAGGCTAATTAGCATAAACTCGCTCCTATTTGTAAAATCTAGAAATACATTGGATCGTTACTTGAGTGTAATTGTCATTGCATCCATGCTTGTAGCGATTTATCATTTTACTTTCTTTCTAGGTTAAATTACATTTTCGCATTTAGACATAAATATTGCCAAAACCATTCTAAGTGTTTGAAAAATTCACATTTAAAGTGTGGATTAAATACCTTGTTGTGCTTTTATATTGAACGATTTTTATTTATAATGAAGTGAGATATTATTTCTTTAATTATTCTTGTTCTTTAATGTTTCCAAAGGGATTAGCTATCCCTATGACTCGCCCATTAACTTCGAATTAATTTTGGGAAATATAATTTGGGGTTGGGAATGATTAATTAACAATAACTTGAGGCTTTAACCCTCACTTTATAGATTCTACCTAGGGATAGGATTGAACTACTTGTAGCCATATTCGGGTGAGCTTAATCTCTCAGTTGTTTTAGGGATAATTTAGTTAGGAACTTTTGTTAGTCTTTGGAAGAAGCTAATATAGAATTATTACCCGAGGCTAATTAAAATAAACTCGCTCCTATTTGTAAAAATCGTGCAATACATTGGATCGTTACATGAGTGTAATTCTCATTGCATCCATGCTTGTAGCGATTTATCATTTTACTTTCTTTATAGGTTAAATTACATTTTCGCATTTAGACATAAATATTAACAAAACAATTCTAAGTGTTTGGCATAGCATAATAAGTGATAATTCGCTTACACGCCTAATCTCCTACATGTTGTTTTTCTGTTGGATCCAACCCCGACAAATAGTTAGGTAAATTATATTTCATGTGATCGTGTCCATTTACTTTTTAGTAGTGGATTTGGACGTCATCAACTATTCATATATTGGAGGATATGCTTCGTGCCTATGTTATGGAGTCCGGGGGTTCTTGGGATCAGTTCTTGTAGTTTGCCAATAACAACTACCCATCGAGTATTCAGATGGCTCCGTATGAGGCCTTGCATGGGAGGCGGTGTTGGTCTCTGGTGGGTTGGTTTGAATATACTTGATCCACCCTTATCGCGCCGCATGTACATCACAATGAAATGCCTCCCTTATGTCACCACATTCGCATCTCGCCACCCTTATACTCCACACAACATAAATCAACCCACACATCATGTCCACATATTCCACAATATCACAAAACAACAAAATCAATACTCATGTCATAATATAGTCTTACAACTCAAAAGAGACGTTCACAAGGATAATACAAAACCAAAAGAGTGCGGGGAGTATTCAATAATAAAACATGTTTCATATAGCAAGCAACCCCAATTCAAGGCATATTAATAACCTAAGGTCTAATCCAGCCATAAATCACACACGCACGTGTACACAATCGGCACCTCATGTACACGTAACTCACATAACACAATATGCAATTACGACCAAATCCTAAGTTGCAATTCCCCCATACAAGGTTAGAGAAGATACTTACCTCAATTTAGCCAAATCAATACTCCAAAAATGCTTTTCCTTTAAAATGCATCTTCGTTCGGCTCAAATCTAGCCAAAAGCGACTCAACAATATCAAATAATCCAAAAGTAATCAATTTCGATTAATAAAGTTGCAATCTTTACTAAATTCATAAAAAT
>AWOL01S0001883.1:19721-37618 GCA_000715115.1 Nicotiana otophora | reverse complement strand
TCCGGAGTCTGTACACACCTCCAGTGAGCGCAGGTACCTACTGAGTGCGAGTGCCGAGTGATTTGGGAGGATTGAGTGACTGTAATGACTATGATGACTGAGTGACTGGGAGGACTGAGTGAAATGATACTATGAGAGTATGCATATGATTTTATCACTGGGTGGTACCGCATTGACATGCACATTTGACATGCAGGCATAGAGATGCATTTTCCTCATGCTGTACTGTATCACGTCATTCATGACTTCTCACACATATTGGTAGATGGGCATAATGATGCACTTCCAACCAAGAGGTTGTAAGTTCGAGTCACCTTAAGAGCCAGGTGAGAGTACTTGGAGGGATGGAGCCGAGGGTCTATCGGAAACAGCCTCTCTACCCCAGGGTAGGGGTAAGGTCTGCGTACACACTATCCTCCCCAGACCCCACTAGTAGGATTATACTGGGTTGTTGTTGTTGTTGTTTGCATAGCGATGCATTTGTTTTACACTAGTTATCTGGAAAGAAAAATGAAACATCTTATTTATGATTGAAAGGATTTTGGGAAAAGTTTTGGTTTCAAACTCATTCATATTTTTGGCAACTCTAGTAAACGATTTGGGTTTTCATTTATGTACTTGAAAGGCAGAACTATTTTCAGAAATCATGTTTCTGCTGAGCATTTTATTGTTGAGCTACTTCTGGTATTACTTGTTTAAGTTGTTATGAACTATTGTCGGTTATTGAAGTTGGGACCCGACCTTGGTACAAGCTCGTCACTACTTTTAACCTAAGGTTATGTTTGTTACTTATTGAGTACATGGGGTTGGTTGTACTCATACTACACTTCTGCACCTTGCGTGCAGATGTTGGCTACTGATGTTGCTGTGTTCGTTGGGAGCTGGATCTGAAGCTGTACTCGCGTTCTGGTTGTAGCGGCCTCTTGTTCATGGTAGCCTTAGATTCATAAAATTCTATTTATGTAATTTTCAAACAGATGATATATTTACTTCATACCAGCTTTTTAAACACTATTCTTAGAAGCTCATGATTTGTACTACCAGTTTTTGGGAAATGTATAAGATTAAGATAATTATTTACTTAAATTGCTTTGATAATTGTTATTGGAATTGGATAGTTGAAGGTTGGCTTACCTAGCGGGTTGGGTTAGGTGTCATCACGACTAGTTGGATTTTGGGTCGTGACACGAACACTTTGATTGTTGCCACGAACGATGATCTTGAATTCAACTAGCACGAACTTTGATTTGAACTCGTACTCCTTGAATCCTGATTTGTTCTTCGTTCTTGAGCTTGAACTTGATTTGTTCTTCTTTCTTGAGCTTGAACTTGATTTGTTCTTCGTTCTTGAGCTTGAACTATTGAACTTGTGGAGGAACTTGCAGCGTTTGATTCACGAGCTCTTTATTGCTTCTTGTTATAACTTCGGGTGTATTTTCTGGGTTATGAAGACCCCTATTTATTGTTGTGGGAGGGAAGTGTTATGATAAGAACATACTCTTTCCGACCAATCAAATTGAAATGTGACAAGGCCGCGTTTGATTGGCCAGAACATGTCACTTGCACACGTGGCACAGTTGCATTAGTCTTTTAATGTGACTCGACATGCCTTGTCATTTTGACACGTGGCATGATCTCATTGGCTCTTTCGTTTGACTTGGCGTGCCACATCATTTGACACATGGCACTGGGCCTCTAGGAAGATGACATCTTGGGCCTAATGAAGTGGGCTCATCATTCGTAGCCCAATAATATTGGACCTTTATTTAAATCAATTTAATTAGATTTAAATAACTAAGTCAATATATATAAACCCATAATATTTAATTGGCCCAAAACATATTTAATTTGAGATTAAATCCAAATTTCTTATGAATAAAATTTTAATTGCCTACACATTTTGTTTAATACTAATATGGATCGGATGAAGAGATTTGTAGCCATAACTTGGTTTCTACAGTTAAGTGTACCTGTTTTTGTTAACTTAAGAAAAGGAAATAAAAAACCAGCACATTCCTGAAAATTCAACGAATAAAGAAAGTGATTGTACAAGTTTTATGCCTTTTAGTGGAGTAATAAAATAATGAAGAATCACAAGACCTTTTATAGGAAGGGAGTTATTATGTATAGTGCAGGAATCAATTACATCATGCACAACAGACTAATGTCTCTTACCTATATTTAGCATTCCATTAGTCCCTACACTGATTTGTGTGTTAATCAAAATAGAATATTGCAAGAATAGTTCTAAAGCCAAAATCTAGAAAAACAATATGTAATTTCAGCCATTTGGTTGAGAAATTAATANTTCTTCTTTCTTGAGCTTGAACTTGATTTGTTCTTCGTTCTTGAGCTTGAATTATTGAACTTGTGGAGGAACTTGCAGCGTTTTATTCACGAGCTCTTTATTGCTTCTTGTTATAACTTCTGGTATATTTTCTGGGTTATGAAAACCCCTATTTATAGTTGTGGGAGGGAAGTGTTATAATAAGAACATACTCTTTCCGACCAATCAAATTGAAGTGTGACAAGGCCGCGTTTGATTGGCCAAAACATGTCACTTGCACACGTGGCACAGTTTCATTAGTCTTTTAATGTTGACTCGGCATGCCTTGTCATTTTGACACGTGACATGATCTCATTGGCTCTTCCGTTTGACTTGGCGTGGCACATCATTTGACACGTGGCACTGGGCCTCTAGGAAGATGACATCGTGGGCCTAATGAAGTGGGTTCATCATTCGTAGCCCAATTAAATGGGATAGCCCAATAATATTGGACCTTTATTTAAATCAATTTAATTAGATTTAAATAACTAAGTCAATATATATAAACCCATAATATTTAATTGACCCAAAACATATTTAATTTGAGATTAAATCCAAATTTCTTATGAATAAAATTTTAATTGCCTACACATATTTTTTAATACTAATATGGATCGGATGAAGAGATTTGTAGCCATAACTTGGTTTCTACAGTTAAGTGTACCTGTTTTTGTTAACTTAAGAAAAGGAAGTAAAAAACCAGCACATTCCTGAAGATTCAACGAATAAAGAAAGTGATTATACAAGTTTTATGCCTTTTAGTGGAGTAATAAAATAATGAAGAATCACAAGACCTTTTATAGGAAGGGAGTTATTATGTATAGTGCAGGAATCAATTACATCATGCACAACAGACTAATGTCCCTTACCTATATTTAGCATTCCATTAGTCCCTACACTGATTTGTGTGTTAATCAAAATAAAATATTGCAAGAATAGTTCTAAAGCCAAAATCTTGAAAAACAATATGTAATTTCAGCCATTTGGTTGAGAAATTAATTTGTTGAACAAAAACTTGCTTGCACCAACTCGACTTGCAAGTCCTTTTCTTCTTTACTGTCTTTGTTGCCATTGCGTCAAGTCTTCTTGATCTCTTAGAGTATTCTTTTCTCATTTCGTTTAGTACTAGTTTTTGACTTCTTTGTTTTCTTTTTTCTTTTTTTCTTTTTTGTGGGGCACTATTAGGGAGCTAGATGCCTGAGTATGACTCAAACAGTATAGTTGTATCAACAAATTCATTAAATATTCATAAATACTAAATTCAGAACCCATAAATTGTTATAAATAGAATTATATTTAATGTGAATATCTATATTTTAGAGAGATCTTAGGATAAAGGTGTTCTATTCCATTGTAATTCATCCCAAATCAATAAGAATTTTGTTTCTCTCTTTTCTCTGCAAAAACAAAACCACAATAAAGTAGAAGTTTATTGATATAAAAACTCATATCATAATAAACTTGGAGTTTATTGATAATCTCACACGTCATGGTATAAACCCGAAATTTATCAATATTGATAATTTATCCAGTAGGCATAATTGATTTAGCCATATTAATTTAAGTATGATGTGCAAAAATAAAAGAGAATTCACATGGGTAAATATTAAAGAACTAGAAAGTTCTTTACGAATTCTCTTACGTTGCTTGTTCTCATTAATTAATAGACCAACTAAAATTGGGATTGAATCATATGAATGCTGGAAATATAAAAGGTGAATATGGGCCCATTCACCTGCCATGTATATCGCATAAGATGCATCTATGAGATGGTTACATGTGCGATTATTATTAACCCGCAACCTGATGTTTGCGAGGTAACTTGCTCAATAATTTAATTTAGAGTATAATTTCCAGATTTTCTATTCAAGACAATTCATCTTGATAAATTGGTTTACATCACAGTTGGTTTAGCAAAATAATTTATTGAGTGCCCCCACTTAATAGCTAAACTATTGCTTATGAGAACAAAGTTATGTATATCAGTTTGATATACGTTATATACGAAAGTATATTACATTCTCCCCTCACCAATGGTTCAGGGTCAGGAACCAAATAATTTCATCTTATTATTATTGATGTGCGGTGTATATTTTGATTAACATCATAACGCATAAAGGTGGGTTTCCAAACTTGAGGAAGCAAGTTAGTTTTTCTAATATGAGGGGGAGACAAGATAAACAGTAGAGAAAATATTACGTGAAATGAATTATCATTTGTACATCTAGATCCTGGAATAAGATAATATGAACTTGAAGTTCATAAAAAGATAATTCATCTACAATATTTTGCAAAGTATGCCAGACACATTTGCTGACTGAAAGAATGTAACTATATTCTCACTGTAAATGTTCCTATTAGAATAAGTCCTAGAAGGACAAAGTCTATGGTACGCTTAAAGCGTATAGACAAATCAGTTTCAAATAAAATTCTTGATAAAGAAGATAAGCAAATGGTCAAAATGATCATAATAAGGAGGCAAATGTTCTAAAAGATCACATGACGTAACACTTTATAAAATCTCAAGAGAGATTCAAGAACCTGAAAATATGAAGGAAGAGATCTCTATGTTATGTCTTTATGAAAACTATTGGAACCGATATAAAATATTCATCGACGATATCTATGATAGCGCTAAGTAGATGAGGATCTTAAGTCTGTCGAATACAGACACAAAATATTGGCCAAATGAAAGAGACACAATTCGAATAGAATTGGTTTCATATGAAAGACATGTAGTTTTGGACATATAGTTCAAACACTCAAAAGTATAAAGTCAGTGAGGTGTGCAGTCACTTTTGTCTATCTTATATGTCTAGCATGACATGAAACTTGATATGCAGCTAAAGTCTATTTATATGGCTTATATGAATTAACTTATATGACAATCCCTGAAGGATTTAAATCGCTTAAAGTATATACAATTCTTGGTTCTGAAGTACCACATCGGCACATCCTAAGTGCAATTTGTGCACATTTGTATCTTGCTATAACTAAAAGCATAATAATATGGTAACGAGAATTTTTGCTTTTATGGAGATACTGAAAAGGCCATTCCACGACATTATATGAAGACATTACATATCTATCAAGAATGACAATTTTAAGGTGCAACATATTCATACAAGTTGATATGGCTGATTTGTTTATCAAATCTCTACCAACGATCTTTTGAAGATTGTGCACAAAATTGAAATGAAAAAGCTCAAAGATATGAATTGATGCTCTCATCAGGGGGAGTTAATACGCGTTGTACTCTTTTTTTCTTACAAGATTTTGTCCCACTGGGTTTTTCTTGCAAGGTTGTTAATGAGGTAACCAAAAGGCATATTTCTAAACATGTGTACTCTTTTTCCTTCTCTAGAAATTTTTCCCACTGGGTTTTATTTTAGTTAAGGTTTTAACGAGGCACATTATCTGTTGAATAGACATTCAAGGGGGAGTGTTATAAATAGAATTATATTAAGGTGAATGTCTATATTTTAGAGAAATCTTAGGGTTTGTTACTTGGTGGCTAAGCCACTTTTTTTCTATAAATAGAGGTGTTATATTCCATTGTAATTCATCCCAAATCAATAAGAATTCTCTCTCCGTACTTTTCTATAAAATACTGTTCTTCTTCTTTTATTGTTTTATAACATAAATTAAGTTGTCATAGGTCTAAAATTCAAAACCTATAAAGTTGAAATCTTGACTTCGTCTCTAATCTCTAGTTCTCCTGTCTTCTAAAATAATTTCTCAGTTATTCTTGAGCACAAATGGATTTCTTTTCATTTTTTCTGCACTATGCCAATTTCTTGGTCTTCATGTTAATATGGCATTATGCTGATATAGGCAGGAGTTGATGTAGTGCGCTAATGACGGGTTCAATTGAACCTTCAACTTTCGATTCGGAGTAACAATTTATATGTAAATATCCGTTAAAATTACAAAAATAGTAGACATGAAGCCATAACTTAAAAAATATAATGAGTTCAATGCTAAAATCTTAAAAGTTGAACCCATAGTGTTTAAATCCTGGATCTGCCTCTTAGGATCAGTGGAGGAAACACATTGCTTAGGTGGTATCATTCGCTAAAAGTTTTTATTATATGTATATATCAAGATAATATTTTTTCAAAGTTATATCTATGACAACCTAAAAAATAATGCAAATCAAACATTAATTTTGGATGGAAGTAAAAGGGCAGCCCAATGCACAAAGCATCCCGTATTTACGCATAATTCGAGGAAGGCCAGACCCCAGGGGTATGATGTAGACAACCTACCTATTAAAACCCCACGAACTCAAATTCAAACATGCGTAATAGCTTAGTCGTGACATAGGCCAATACCACTTGGATAAAATCATGCATACCCTATTGCATATGATAGTATCTAAGAGAATCGCATTTTACTATAGGTGATGCTTATATATGTTTGTGGGGAGATATGTGAAGTAACCTTCAAAAGGTCTGCGAATTGTGACATGCGAAAACGCATGCAAAGATTTCTGCTTTAAACAATTTGGAGCATTTTGTGTGAAACTTTGTATATATATGTTTGTTTTGGACCTTTGAACTCTTAGTTTGGAGATTATCCAGCTACGTCGGAAAGAGAAGAAGAAAACCCTAGATAGAGCGATGAGAGAAAAGGAGAGAATTGAGTCGATCAAAACAAAGACCAAACCCTCTAATTTTTATTATGTCCCTTTATTGACAGAAATATGAGTATATATATTTACATCAATAAAATCTGTAAAGAATAGTTAGAAAAAAGAAAAATACAATTGGGTCGGGTAACCTATCACTACTAGGCTGGCCCATTTCCTTTAACAGAAGTAACAAGGTCCATACCTGGGTTAACACCCCCCTCAAGCTGGAGGGTGAAAACACACCAAGCTTGCCAAGAATACTGTGATGAAGCTGTCCACATAGAGTCTCGGTCATAATATTAGCCAATTGGTTGGTTCTGGAAACAAAATGCAAAGAGACAAGTCCAGAATTCAAACACTCACGAACATAATGACAATCAATCCCAATATGCTCCGTACGCTCATGGAAGACTAGATATTTAGCAATATGAAGAGCAGTTTGACTATCACAAAGGATTAGGACAGGAGTGCAAATAGGAAGACCAAGATCCCCAAGCAGCCTGACCAACCATGCAATTTCAGCAGCTACTTTCCTTAGAGCCCTGTATTCAGCCTCAGCCGAAGACAAAAAAATGGTGGGTTGTTTCTTACTCTTCCAAGAAACTGGGCTCCCACCAAGTGTCACATAATAGCCAGTAACTGATTTGCGAGATATATCACAAGAAGCCCAATATGAATCAGAGTATGCCACAAGAGACAAGTCAAAAGAGCTGGAGAGAAGCACACCCTGAGAAGGAGAAGCTAACAGATATATGAGAACATGTAGGCCAGTCATCATGTGAGGAACATGAGGTTTATGAAGAAACCGGCTCAAGTGCTGGACAGAGAAAGAGATATCAGGTCTACTGTGCTGTAAAAAGTTGAGTTTGCCAATAAGTCTCCTGTACACACTAGGATCAGGGAGAGGATCACCCATGTCTAGGGTCAGCTTAACATAAGGGTCCAGGGGAGTCACAACAGAGGTGAAATTGTGGCAGTTGAACTCAGCTAGAAGATTAGTAGTGTATTTAAGTTGACTCATGACAAAACCTTGAGGAGTTTTGGTGATTTCCAGACCCAAGAAGTAATGGACTGAACCCAAATCCTTAATCTTGACCTGGTCATCCAAAAATAACTTCAGGGAGTTCATTTCAGTGAGGTCATCTCCAGCCAATAATATATCATCAACATAGACAGCTAATACCACCAAAGACCAGAAGAGGATTTGGTAAAAAGAGAGTAATCATTGAGACTGAAAATGTAGCCCCTTGACAACAAAGCCTCAGATAGTTTTGAAAACCACTGCCTGGAGGCTTGCCTGAGGCTATAAAGTGATTTCTTGAGCTTACAGACCAGAGGAGCTGAAGAAGAAACAAAGGAGACATCAAGGTTAGGAGGAATTTTTATATAGACCTCCTCATGGAGATCACCATGGAGGAAAGCATTGTTAACATCCAACTAGTACACATTCCAACCTCTCTTGATGGAAAGAGTTAAGAGACATTTGATTGTGGTGTGATTGATAACAGGGGAGAAGGTTTTAGTAAAAGCAATGTCTTCCCTCTGAGTATCACCTCTAATTACTAATCTTGCCTTATATCTTTCAATAGACCCATCCGCCCTCTTCTTAATCTTATAAACCTATTTGCAAGGAATAACCTTCTTATTATAGGGAAGAGGGACAATGTCCCAAGTCTGATTAGCCTCAAGAGCATGAAATTCTTTTAGCATTGCCTCTTGCCAAGAAGGATGAGCTGCAACCTGCTATTAGAACTGAGGTTTATGCATGTGAGCTTCACTAGGTAAGACCTTAGAGTGTCTAGAATTAGGAGAAGGGGAGATGACAGAGGTACATATATAATCCTCGAGGTAGGAGGGTTGAGTGACAGTTTTATTAGACTTCCTTAAGAGAGGAAGAGCAGAAGTAGTTGTAGTGGAATTAGGAGAGGTGGAAGGAGTAACAAGGAAAACAACAGGAGGTGAAGATGAAGGTAGATGATTAAAGGAAGGAGAAGATTCATGATGACTAGTAGGAGGAGAAACTACAGTAGCAGAAGCTGGAATATCNCGGTTGAGTGATAGTTCTATTGGACTTCCTTAAGAGAGAAAGATCAGAAGTAGTTGCAGTGGAATTAGGAGAGGTGGAAAGAGTAACATGGGAAACAACATGAGGTGAAGATGAAGGTAGATGATTAAAGTAAGGAGAAGATTCATGATGACTAGTAGGAGGAGAAACTACAGTAGCAAAAGCTAGAATATTCACAAAATCTGGAGGTAAAACATTGGAATGAGGAGAATTAGAGGAAGAAGAATAAGGAAAAATATGTTCATGGAATACCAAGGATGAAAAACAGAAGAGTTAGATAAGTTGAGCAATTTGTAACCTTTCTTCCCATACAGATATCCCAAGAATATACAAGAAATAGCTCTAGATTGAAACTTATCTCTGCCTACCTTGGGGGAAGTAGCAAAGCAGAGACAACCAAATGATTTTATATGATTATAGGAGGGTGGATGACCATGAAGCTTTTCAAAAGCGGAAAGTTTGAGGAGAAGTGGTGAAGGCATTCTGTTGATAAGATAGGTAGCAATCAGTACACAATCCCCCCTAAAGTTTCAGTGGTAGTTTAGATTGAAATAGTAGGGCTCTTGAAACTTCTGAAAGATGTTTGTGTTTTCTTTCCACAACACTATTTTGTTATGGAGAATGAGGGATAGAATTTTGATATAAAATTCCTTGGGAAGAAAAGTTACTGATGGCTTCAGTACTACTCCTAAGCTCAAAAGCATTATCTGATCTGAAAGTATGTACTGGGCAATTGAAGTGAACCTTTACCATAGAGGTGAAAGCTTTAAGGATGGACAAAGCATTACTCTTGGAAGAAAGAATATGAGTCCAAGTGACTCTAGTAAAGTCATCAACTAAAGTTAGAAAATACCTAAATCCATTATAGGTTTTAGTGTTATAAGGACCCCAAATATCAATGTGAAGTAGTTGAAAAGGTGTGGTAGAATGAATAATGATATAATGAAAAGGTAGTCTTTGTTGTCTATCCATTGGATAAATTGAGCATATAAAAGGTTGTTTAGTGGATACCTTATTCGACAGAAAAGAAATGGATTGCATCTTATGAAAAGGCATGTACCCTAATCTCTGATGCCAAAGTAGATCCATCTTATTAACAGTTGAAGTTTGATTACAACTAGGTGGAACATTTACATGTGAAGGTGTAGGGACAAATTTATTACATGGAATTGAACCTACATAAAAAACAAACTCATTGCAAGGTGCATCAATAAAAGATGATAGAGAGGAAGTTGTGCTGGGAAACAGATCTCTATCTGGATGAAGATAGTACAGCCTGCCACCAGCCTTACCAATTACCAGTGGCCTCTTCAGAGAAGGGCCCTGTAAAGAACAATGGAATTTGGTAAGAAGTGCTATACAATTCAGCCGAGTAATGAGTTGATGAATAGAAATTAAATTGAAATGGAAAGATGGCACTAGAAGGACATTAAGTAACATTATATCATGTCTTAGATGTAAAGATCCAGTTGAAATAACCTTAACTTTATACCCATTAGGTAATGTGACAAGAAATGGTTTAGTTAAAGGCACAATATTGTGAAGCAAATATTAGCTGTGGAGTCATGTAGTTAGTGGCCCCTGAATCTAAGATCCAAGGGTTTGAATTTGACTATGAAGATGCACACATATAAGAACCTACAAACTCTACAACATAGGCAGTGAACAAACCTGCAAAGTGAGAAAAGGCAGAATCCTTATCTGGGTGAATAGTTGGTACAGAACCAGGAGAGACCTGAACTTGTTGGAATAAAGTAAGGAGATAATGATATTTCTCCTTTGTGAACACGTGAACTGGTACAGAATTTCCTGGAGGCTGACTAACACCAGGAGATGGCTGAGGATAGGAAATATCACCTTGGACACAGAAAGCAGACTTCTTGTTCTTTGTGAATTTGAAATCAGAGGAAAAACCATGAAGTCTATAACATTTTTCCACTATGTGTCCAGGTTTCTTACAATACTTACAAGGTACTGTAGACACATTCTTCTTGGGTTCAAAATTCACCTTCTGGGTGAAGTTTCTATTATTATTGTACTGAGTAGGGGAGATAGAGAAAGAGGCAGNCGAACAAACCTGCAAAGTGAGAAGGCAGAATCCTCATCTGGGTGAATAGTTGGTACAGAACCAGGAGAGACCTGAACTTGTTGGAATAAAGTCAGGAGATGATGATATTTCTCCTTTGTGAACACATGAACAGGTACAAAATTTCCCGGAGGCTAACTAACACCAGGAGATGGCTGAGGATAGGAAATATCACCTTGGACACAGGAAGCAGACTTCTTGTTCTTTGTGAATTTAAAATCAGGGGAAAAACCATGAAGTCTATAACATTTTTCCACTGTGTGTCCAAGTTTCTTACAGTACTTACAAGATACTGTAGACACATTCTTCTTGGGTTCAAAATTCACCTTCTGGGTGAAGTTTCTATTGTTATTGTACTGAGTAAGGGAGACAAAGAAAATCCCCAGAGAAATTGGAAAGAGTGGAAATGGCCTCCTTTTGACTCTCATCCTGTTGTAGAAAGGAGTAAGCCTTGCTTATAGGAGGAAGGGGATTCATCATCATGATGACACTCTTAACAGTAGAATAGGACTCATTCAACCCATTCAGGAACTGCAACAATTGTTGATCCTCTATAAACTTTGGAAGTGCTCCACAAGAACACACTGGACCAACATAAGAGGAGTTCAGTTCATCCCACAAGCTCCTAAGTTTAGTGAAATAGGTAGCAATGCCAGATGAATCCTGAGTGATTGTGCTAATTTTCCTTTGGATTTGAAGGTACTTTGAGCCATTTGATTGACCAAACCTCTCAATAATGTCTTTCCAGACTTCCCTTGCAGTCTTAAGACACATGAAATTGGTTGCAATCTCTCTAGACACATAATTAATTATCCATGCCTTCACTATGTCATTACACCTTTTCCAGTATAAATAGTAAGGGGAATCTGGTGGTGGTTGAGGAACCCTACCGTCTAAGATTCCTAATTTGTTCTTTGCAGACAAGGAGGTAAGCATATTGCTTCTCCATAGGACAAAGCCACATCCATTAAAAAGGCACTGACACCAATTGACTACTAGGGCTGTTAGAAGGATGCACATACAATGGATGGGATGGATCTATTGCGAAGGGAGTAAAACCCTCAGAAGTTGTATTACTAAGTGATCCTACGTTATCCATAAGTTCAATTCAATAAAAATGAGAGAAAGCAATTAACAGTTGTAATAGTATAATTTTCTACACAAGTACAGTACATGCATCAGCGGATCTATATGATTTTGGAGTTGAACATAGGGAAGATATTACCAGCCTCCTGCTCAAACTCGAAGAAGAAGAGTCTTCTCTGAATGCGAAACCCTAGAAAGTCTAATCCGCAGAAACTGGTGAGAAAATTTAGGAAAACCAAGAGCTCCTAGCAGGACAAGTCAGTTGAAGATGCAAAATTAAGAAAACCCCAAATTTTAATAGTCAAAATCGTCGGTTATCAGGTGTCATCGATCAAACACAGACGGAGATGAAAACATCCAAAACTCTAGGCGAGGGCAACATCGGACTGAAGCTCATGACGAGAGGAATCAGAATTCCTGCTATGATACCATGTTATTTTGAAGATTATCCAGCTATGTCGGAAAGAGAAGAAGAAACCCCTAGATAGGGTGATGAGAAGGAGAGAATTGAGTTGGTCAAAACAAATACTAGACCCTCTAATTTTTATTATGTCCCTTTATTTAAAGAAAGTGAGATGAGCGCTCTATTTTTAAATCGATTGATAGATAGCCTGATCTGTTATGATAGATCGAAAGAGATTAATATGAGTATATATATTTACATCAATAAAATCTGTAAAGAATAGTAAGACAAAAGAAAAATACAATTGGGCCGGGTAACCTATCACTACTAGGTTGGCCCCTTTCCTTTAACTGAAGTAGCATGGTCTATATATGGGTTAACATGAACTTCATTGAAGTGATAGAGGGACGTCAATAACAGAGCTAGAATTTATAATGCGCACACTGATGGAAATGACGCTTCCAAGAATTATCATTTCACAAGCACTTACTGTCGCCCTTAATGTACAATTAATGACTAAATATAAACGAGCAGAGAACAAAAGATTCGTGATAATCACAGTAAATCGATCACTATTTCTCCTTAAATGTATTCTCATATTCTCATCGAACAAAAGCTCTATAAAATTTCTTCAATATATATATATATATATATATATGTGTGTGTGTGTGTGTATGTGTGTGTGTTGTGTGTGTGTGTTATCAGTGGCATAGCCAGGGATCCTGCCAAGAGTGTTTAAACTTTAAACAAGTCAATAAAGTTTTTGGTCGAAGAATGATGTACCAAATTTTTAAAATCAAACTACGTAATATTTAGCTAAAAAATCTAAATACTTATAATAGAACTATAATTTCATAAATCAAAATAAACATAAAAAAGACAACAACAAAAATTTTACTAATAAAAGTAAGCATAAACTAAAGGAAAGAGAAAGTCGAGAGGGTTTGTAGTTTCTAGAAAGCTTTTATTGAAGAAATTTTATAGAGCTTGGCTTATGAATTATAAAATTTATTTAAGAAACCCTTTTAATTAAAAACTACATTTGAGATTAGTTATTTATTTTTATATAAATTTTAAATCTTCGTTTAGTTTGGGAAATGAAATGGGTAAATAACTTTAAACCCATGAACAACGTATTACTTTGAAAACCTTGACCGATGGACTAACTCACTCAACTATGTTAAGGGTCTTCAAATATAATATATATAACCATATAATATTTTACATATATATGTGTAGGCATATAAATTTTATTAGAATTAAATTTATTAAATAATTTGGACCATATTTAAATGCAAGATATATTAGGCCAAATAAATATTATGGGCTAATATAATTGAATTAGTTATATAAGCCCAATACATATGGGTTAAATAAATAGGTCCAAATCTATTGGGCTAGCCCATTTAATTGGGCTACAAGTGATAATCCTACTTTATTAAGCTCAAGGATGTCGTCTTCCTAGAGGCCTAATTTGGTGCCATGTGTGAAATTATGTGGCATGCCAAATCAATTGGAAGAACAAATAGGATCATGCCACGTATCAAAATGACAAGGCCTGCCAAGTCAAATTAAAAGGCCAATGAAATTGCGCCACATGTGCAAGTGACTTATGCTTGCCAATCAAATACGGCTTTGTCACTTTTCAATCTGATTGGTCGGAAAGAGTTTATTCTCATCACTACTCTTCCCTCCCACAACTATAAATAAGGGTCTTCATAACTGAAAAAAAGACACCAGAAGTTATAACAAGAAGCAAGAGATAGCTCGTGGATCAATCGCCGTAAATTTCTCTACAAGTTTCAAGCTTCAAGAAATTAAGTTCAAGTTCAAGAAATCAAGTTCAAGCTCAAGAACAAAGAACAAATCAAGGTATAAGGAGTATTAGTTCAAATCAAAGTTCGTGCTAGTTGAATTTAAGATCATCGTTCGTGGCAACAATATAGATTCAAGATCAAGCTGGAAGGCCCTTGAGTTTATTTACTATTGGAAAGAAAAATCAGAGGATTCATAGAGATTGTACACTCTTATTATTTGAAATCAAATACTATGATTGTTGCAATAGTTTTTGGTCTCGGTTATTTTTTCGACACAAATTTATTGTTTACAAATTCTGGCACGTCCAGTGGGACAACTACTTCTCATCTCAACTTTTCAATCACTAAAGTTCAAGAACACCGAAATGGCTTCAAAGAAGGTTAACTCCAAATCAATTTCCACCAAGACTGCTAATTCTAGGTTTTAAATTGATGTGGAAAGCATCTTCGATGTTACCTTCGGACCAACTACGAGGAGCAAAGCAATCTCTTTAGGACAACAGGCACTCCAAGTCATCCGCATCAACCCCTATTTTTGGATCTTCATCCTCAAATGGAGCAAGATCTTATATAAACACACCCGAAGGAGAAAGCGATGTTGTTGAAAAGATTAATAAAGCTCTTGTTCTGCTTGACCTCTCCGGATCCAAGAACTTTGCTGTGAAGGAAGATGATGATGCTTCAAGTGATGGATCTTCCCCACTTATACCGCATAGAGTAAGCCAATCGAGGATCAATATATGTGATAATCCATGCTACTTTTCATCATCTACAATAATCACGCAAGCAATGGTGACTAACGCTTCGTCCGTGGAGGAGCAACTACCAAACTTGACAGAAGCAATTGCTAGGCTGACCAAGTGCATGCAAAATCATGATGCTATAATTGACAAGCTAACATATAGGGTGGGATTCTTGATGGAAGAAGAATCCACCCATGCACCTAGAAAGCTCCCAGAAGTTCCAGAGAGTGATTCTCCCCCAAGACAAGTAGCATCCGCCATGGCTATCCCTGCCTCATCTGAAGGGATGATTCCAATCGATCAATTGAAGGAGTTCACTGAATGAACTATTAAAAATAAGTATGAAGTTGCTGCCAAGTCCTCTCTTACATACGCAAAGTCGTATACTGCAAGGATTGATATGTTGAAGATGTCTGCTGGCTATCAACCTCCAAAGTTTCAATAGTTTGATATCAGAAGAAATCCAAAGCAACACGTGGTACACTTCGTTGAGATGTGCAACAATGTTGGGACATATAGAGATTACCTCGTCAAGCAGTTCGTCCGCTCACTAAAAGAAAATAGTTTTGATTGGTACACAGACCTCGAGGCTGAATCTATTGATAACTGGGATCAACTTGAGCATGAGTTCCTCAATCGCTTTTATATCATGAGACGTACTGTGAGTATGATAGAACTTACAAATACTCGTCAACGAAAGGGTGAACCAGTTATCGACTTTATCAATCGTTGGAGGAATGCAAGCCTTAACTGCAAAGACATGCTTAGTGAAGCTTCTGTCATAGATATGTGCATCCAAGGCATACACTGGGGACTGCGCTACATCTTGCAAGGTATCAAACCTAGCACATTTGAAGAACTTTCAACTTGTGCCCATGACATGAAATTGAGCATGGGCTCCGCTGGAAATGAAAGTTGTTCATCTATGAGCCTCGAAAAGGGAATGACAAGCAAGAAGTCAGGAAATGGAGAAAGTTCATACCAAGTCTGAAAGTAAAGAAGCTATGAATATCAACATATCACCTGTGAAGTTCACGACGAAGGTGACACAGGTGAGCAAGAAGTAGAGTGTGAAATCAACTTCTTTTCAAGATTAGCCGAGTGGAAAGTTGACTCTAAAAGAACTGCAAGAAAAGGAGTATCCATTTCTAGATTATGATGTGCCTGTAATTTTTGAAGAACTTCTCGAGTTAAAGCTCATTGAGCTTCCGGAGATAAAGTGGCCAAATGAAGTTCAGAAAATTGATGACCTGAATTACTGCAGATATCATCGACTTGTGAATCATCCTCTTGAGAAGTGCTTTGTCTTTAAGGGCAAAGTTATGGACTTGGCCCATGAAAAGAAGATCGTGCTTGAAGATGAAAAGGCAAGTACGAACCAAGTCTCTATAACATTTGGCTCATTCAGTCTAGATGAGCTATACATCTTAAAAGAAATCAAAGAAGAAGAATTATTGGAGAATAACAAAGTTTAAGTAGATCAGCCTGATGATGATGAATGTTGGATGTTAGTGACTTGTCGTATGCTCCACAAAAAGAGCCCACGAAAAGAATCAATAGAACAACCAAAAAGGAAAATGATGGTAAAAAGGCCAAAAAAATGGAATCCAGTTAAGCATCTGAAGAAGGCAAACGTGGAAGTGCACCACCCTCAAAAGTCACGACATCCAGAGACCTTGGAGGAGTTCTTGCCAAGTTGGTTTTGTACGAAGATTTTCTATGATGGTAGTGAGGCCTTTGGTTGCCATTGTCACGACCCAAACCGATGGGCAGCGACGGGAACCCGCTGTCTTACTCAACCGAGTACCAACATAACGTATCTTTCTTATTACATCATCATATACACGTGACATAGGGACCTATAAGGCCAACATGATTATTTATAAATTCAAAACATAGGCCGATAAGGCTGTATAATCTTTCACGTACACGACATATGTCTACAAGCCTCTAAGGATACATAGATGTCATAAAGGTCGGTACAGGGCCCCGCCATACTAATCAGTACATGTCCTAATCATACTGATCACATAAGCAACTCCGGAGCAAATGGAGCGCACCAACACCTTTCACTGAGCTGATAGCCTACTTGGAGGGCTCTCAACCTGTCTATCAGGACCTGCGAGCATGAAATGCCGCGTCCCCCGACAAAGGGACGTCAGTACAAATAATGTACCGAGTATGTAAGGAATGAAAATCAGTGAACAATAGACATAAGAGAAACATGGAGTAAAAGACTCAACATGTAAGTTTGAATAACTCTGTGAATCATTTATATTTACAACGTCATGCATACGTATAAATGTCATACCATGCTTAGGTATATACGTTCATAACATCATCAAGCCTCTGAGGGCATCCCACCATATCATCTCTGCCACTGTGGGCAAAATCATCAACGTATACCAGCTGATCAGGTGTTGGTGCGTATATAATACCGTAATCTTTTTTCATATCCCATATACATATAATATATGCGTATATAACTCCATATGGTCATGGGTCAATGTACATGTATAAATGAATGAAATGTATATGAAATACGTTAATAGGAACGCCATAAAATCAATATGCCTTTGATTAATATCATAAAATAAAATTATCAACTTACATATTTTCTGAGACCCATGAACAGACGATAGAATAATAAGTCACATGGGGAATCAAGAATATAGACATCTCTAATACTTCTATGAATAGAGTCATTTATGAAACTTGTGCATTTGCTCGTTTCGTTT
>AWOL01S0001882.1:6653-22610 GCA_000715115.1 Nicotiana otophora | reverse complement strand
ATTTTGATTTATTACACTCGAATTTAGGCAATACTTCTAAATTAATTAACTTCCGCAAGGTTTTGTAATTGACATGTCCTAAACGAATATGCCATAAATCATTTGACTCCAATAAGTAGGAAGAAGCTAAAATTTTATTCATACTGTCAACAGCATTACATTTAATTTGAAAAGGCCCTCTGTAAGGTAGCCCTTTCCAACATGCATTTCATTCTTTCTTACAACAACTTTATCAGAAACAAATACACATTTAAATCCATTCTTAACAAGTAAAGAAGTAGAAACTAAATTCTTCCTAATAGTAGGAACATGAAGAACGTTGTTGAGCGTTAACACCTTGCCGGAAGTCATCTTCAGGAATATCTTTCTATAACCTTCCATCTTGGCTGTTGCAGTATTTCCCATGGAAAGCTCTTCTTCGGGACCAGTAGTAGAGTAAGTCGCAAATGTTTCTTTGATAGCACAAACATGTCGAGTGGCTCCAGAGTTAATCCACCACTCCTTCGGATTTCCAACTAGGTCGCATTCCGAAAGCATTGCACGCAAATCATCAATGTCATCATTCTTCTCCACTATGTTGGCATGTCCCTTCTTCTTATCCTTTTTCGGGAGATGACAATCAGGGGCTTTGTGACCAGATTTTCCACAATTATAGCAGATGCCCTTGAATTTCTTTTTGTTCTGCTCCTTAGTCTATCTAGAAGACCTCTTTCCCTTCTTACTTTTTGGAGCAGTCTCCTCAACGATATCAACCCCCATGATCATTGAATTTCTACGAGACTTCTTCTCGGCTGTTTTGTTGTCTTCCTCAATCTTGAGACGAATCACAAGATTTTCCAACTTCATTTCTTTGCGCTTGTGCTTAAGATAATTCTTGAAATCTCTCCACGAAGGAGGCAATTTCAAGCATTTCAACCACTTGAAATGCTTCATTCACAACTATACCTTCAGCAATAAGGTCATGAAAAATAAGTTGAAGCTCCTGAACTTGGGTTCTAACAGTTTTGTTGTCTATTACTTTATATTCTAGAAACTTAGCAACCACGAACTTCTTCAAGCATGCATCTTTAGTCTTGTACTTCTTCTCAACTGCGTCCCATAATTTTTTTGAAGTATTCATCGCACTGTACACATTGTACAAGTCATCCTCTAAAGTACTTAAGATATAGCCTTTGCAAAGAAAATCTGCCTATTTTCACGCCTCAACAATCATAAATTTCTCGTTGTCCTGCATGTCCGCAGCAGGCACTGGAGGTTCTTCACTAGTGAATTTCTGCATACCAAGTGTGGTAAGCCAAAAGAACACCCTTTGCTGCCATCCTTTGAAGTTGGCTCCAGAAAATTTCCCCGGTTTCTCGGCCGGTGGAACAACAGTTCGGCTTGACGAGGCTATCGTCGTTGCCGCAACAGTCACAGAAGGATTTCCGTTATCAATTGCCATTTCTCACTGTCAATAATAGAAGAGTTTAATTAATGGCAGAAAATAGAATGGTAAACAATACTGCAATTTACAATAGATAGTACGTTTAATAAATAAAAATCCAAAGTTTTTATATTTGTTTCACAGAAAACGATGAAGTTTTTGTCCTTCAAATCGTTTCTGAATTTCAATATTCTGATGAAATTTTTATATCTTCAAGTCAGAATAGTAAAATTCAGAAGGAGCAGAAAACCACACATATTTTAATCTTCACAAACAGAATACAAGATACAATAATGTAATTTCCTTGAGATTGTTAACCACTATGTATTACTGTAATAAACAATAAAAAATCATTAAACTTTCTGAAATAGAAATAGAAACAGAAAGTTAGTAGAACTAATTTTACGAAATAAATTCTGGAAAAATAATATTGGAATAAATCGAGCCCACTAAATGCACAGTGTGTCCTTAAGGAAATTATTCCCCTCAAGTACCCGAGGTGTTGAAATATTATCCTCCCAGGATAGAACAATTTAACTCACCAGCTTATTGGTACCAAAAACTTCGGTGAACTTCGAACCACTCAATAGCCACAAAACACACTGAAAAATATTGTGCAGAAGAAGAAGAAGATAATCAGAAAATTTAGTAAGTAAAGATTCTGGGATTCAAGGCATATTTATAGACCATTTGGCATTGTTTCTGAAAAGGTTTGCAACCTTTCAGAAACAGCCATAGCTATTGGAACATGTAGGAATATTTCTGTTGAAATATTGCGGGAAAAAAAGAAAAACGGATTTAAAATAATCCGAAAAAAATATGGGTCGGACCGTACTGGGGCGCGAGTCATGGGTTATTCCGGATTGAATTTTCGTTAATTAATTTAATAATTGAAAGGAATTGCCGAAGCCGAAGCCGAAGCTGAGCCGAGCGAGCGACGACGACGATGTAGGGCTTGCCTTCTTCTTAACTCTTTAATAGCTAGAAGAAGAGCAATTGTATATATACCCATCAAAAGCCTTTTCTTCCTCTAATATGGGACAATGTCCCTTTGCCAAGGAGGAAAACTAAAATATTTTATTTTCCGTCCATTTTTTATTCACCCTCTTTAAGTTATACCAAGCTTAAAATTAAACTAAACCAAGCTTAAAAGCCCAATACTTTTAATATATAGCTACGTATAAATATTAATCTATTTCAACATAGTATGTGTTTGTGTGTACATGTACAAGCTATTAGTAGTATGTATGTACTACTAAATTAGTATTTGCTTTAATAATATTTTGAATAGTAATGGTTTTATTAATGTAGTATTAGTTTTATGAGTATGTTATTTTATTTGTTCTTGGATATTTAGTTTGCTCTGAAACTTAGTAGTAATCTTATTTCAAAGGTTGTTTTTTTATTTCAAAGAAAAGAGAGATGAGAGAGAAAAAAAACGTCTCATATCAGCCGTAGCCCACCAACAAACCAAAACCCCACTTGAATTCTCCAAATAGACCCCCAAACAAACCAACAAATTATATCGATTGTTCCTCTAAGGGATTGGTCTTTAAATATTATCCTTTTTTTTACCTTGTAGCAAAAATAGGCTTCTTTTCATCGAGAATATCATAGTTCTTCAATATTGAAAGTTTGAAATTCTTGTTTGAGGGTAAAAACTGGTTAATAATTAACTATTGTCAAAATCCTATGAATATTGATAATATGTGCTTATATTTTTAGTTCAAACACTGATTTAATAATTTATTTTAAAAAAATTTAAAACATCAATTGATACTTGGAAAGTGTTGAAGAAATCAAAAAGATAAAGTGGATCTTCTTAATTTGGTGTTATTTGACAAAATTGGTGATTGAGGATCGCTTATATTGATATTTAAAGATTTTGTTTCAAATTTGAGATCATGTGGAGCAGGTTTGAGCCTTGGGGGTAGTTTAATTGAAATTGAAATTACAATTTTAAAAAATACTTTGTTGAATAATACAAAAAATTATGTCAATCGATTAGATTTTATTGAACAATTAACAGATGTATAAATTGTAAATAGCACAAACTCATGTCAATCCGATAGAGTTTGATAAATAATTGAACAATCACAAAATCATGCCAACTGTGTATTCTGAAAAACCTAACAAATATATCGAATGCAGGTAACACAAAATTATCTCCATATGATAGAGTTTGGTGAACAATTGAACAATCACAAAGTCATGCTAATCGGGTAGAGCCTGCGAACAAGTAACGATATAGATAGAGTAAATATAACATAAATCCACCAATCCAATAAAGAAGTTCCTGACAAACAATGAGTGTGTGTGTGTGCGCGCGCATGGTCATTTTCTAAATACATTCAGAAATTTGAACAATATATAAAGACCACTCTTATAGGGCTATTCCTGTCAATCACCCTACAAAACCAAGCCCTTAGCCCATTTCTGCATCAACCACTGAAGCAAGCCAAAAACCAAACCCTAAGCCCATTTCTACTGCGGCCCACCAAAAAACTAAAGCCTCAAATTGTACTGTCATGAATTCTTTGAAGAGAAATTTTCAGAAACCACTATTGTTTAGTGATTATTAACTTGCTATAGCTATCATTTACTAAATTACTTCCTTAGGGCCGGCAAGTGGACCAGTTCCAGGCCTAAACGGGCCAAGTGGGCCGGTCCAAACGGTCCAAACTGTCCCGGTCCCGGACCGGTCCCAAATTAAACGGGCCAAACGGTCCCGGGCTAAACGGGCTTTTTGTAGGGACCGGGACCGTTTGGTCCCGGGCTAAACGGTCCCGGCCCGCGGGCTAAACGGGCTAAGTGGGCTAAGTGGACCCAACATATATTTTTTTAAAAAATAATTAAATAGATATTAGAGACAAAAGGATGTTAAAAACAATATCTAAGACAATGCTTTGTAAATTTTATTATAGAATTGTGACCTAAATTTGAATATTCAATATTTAATATCGAATATATATAGTATATAAGATGTATATATAGTATAGTATAGTATAGTATAGTATATATATTAAATGTATAATATATATATATATATATATAAAAGCTATATTCGATAAGCTATATATACATCTTATATACTATATATAAGATGTATATATAGTATAGTATAGTATATATATTAAATGTATAAAAAGTTTGGGGTTAAAACAAAGTTGGGGGGTTAAATGACTATTTTATATATAGCCGTTGGGACCGTTTGGCCCGCTAAGGGACCAAACAGTCCCTTAGTTTTGGGCCCTGGCGGGCCCAAATCATAGGACCAGCCCACAAAATTAGCCCAGGCCCACTAAAACCGGGCCAAACGGTCCTGGCCCATTTAGCCGGCAGTCCCAGGCCGGTCCCAAGCCTGGACCGGACCACTTGCTATAGCTATATTTTCACTTGTTATAGAGTGTATTCGATGTATTTAAGCTACTGTATTCATGAATACAGTACCAAAACTCAGCGGAAAACAGGGAAGTCCAGCTAAACATAGAATGTATTCGCGAGTTGTATTCGTGAATACAGTAACGTAAATATCCGGAAAAAAGGTCCCTTCAACTGTTTAAAAATGGTAAGTGAATCAATTAACGCGATATAATCCTAATATAACTCAACAAACTCAATTATAACATGCAAAATTTGTATTTCCAGTTATAGAAAAGATTCTGAGCCGAAAAATACCCCAAAACAGAGCAATCTTCAAAGATTCAATCCATCCTTTCTTTTTTGGTATCGTTTGTGAAATTTATGGCACGCTGATATTGTTCGAAATTCATACAAGTATATACAGAAATAGACTGAAATTCGATTTTACATATGACACGTTTAACCGTGCTACTGCATCATTCTGGCAAGTGGAACAGTGAGAATAACTATGTCGATTATTCGATTGATGGGATACTGATAAAGGAGTATGCGTCGTACAATGATTTGGTTGCTTCAATTTCGAAGCAACTTGCCATAGATTTGAGCTCAAAGTTAATTAAAATTAAATACAAAATAGAAGGAAATTGCACGCCAATGGAAATACACAACGACATGGGTTACAGGGTGTATGTAGAGTTGAAAAAAGAGAAGAGAGAATTCGGGATGTATCCTTTGTGTATAACAACAATGGACAAAGAAGTTGTAGCTGGAGGTAGTTTAGTTCAAGGCGACCTAATGCAAATAGACGAAGCAGACGGGGTGAGTAAATTTGATACAATTGATACACTTGCTCTTGAGTCAGTCAATTCACGTGAACCAATTGAGGTGTTCGAACTGGAAAGGGATTTGATTATTTCAAAAACTAATCAAAGAGAGGTCATGGTTGGACAAGTATATAAGGATAAGGCCACATTGAAAGCGGTGATGGAGCATTATGCAATTGCTGAAAGGTTTCAATTCCGGGTTGATAGGTCTAATGCTATAAGGTTTGAGTGTTCTTAATTACAACCTGTTGAACAACATGTTTTATTTAATTATATGGATATGTACCCTGAATTTTTATATAATGTATTCATGGCAGAATTTTTAAAAATACAGCATGTATAATATATGTATTTCATAATATATGATTTCCTTCGTTCTATTTTTCATGTATTAGTGTTTTTGTACTTGAGTTTTCTGAAACAATTATATCATGTGTACATATGTAACACTGTATTCACATGTATATAATCTGTAATCATGTATACATATGTAACACTGTATTCACATGTATATAATCTGTAATCATGTATACATATGTAATATTATATTCACATGTATATGAGTGTATTCTGTAATCATGTATACATATGTAACACTTTGTTCATATGCATTCAAAAAACAAAGTTATAGTATATTCAAAAAACAAACATTGTATTTCATTGTATGTTTTCATATAAACAACTTTGTTGGCAAATAAAAATGCGGGGTGTATGTAGACAAATCAGTTGTAGTTTCTGTTTATATTTTATATCCATACATAGCTGATCGTATGTATTACATAAATGTATTTGCAGCTATACATTATTATGTATTTCAGAGGATTGTGAATGGAGATTTAAGGCTTCTAGCATTAACAAATCATAAATGTTCAAAGTGAAGGAGTTCAATGATAAGCATACATGTCCGTTGAAGGATAAGGTATATGAGCAACGTCAAGCAAGTAGTACCCTTATTGGTGGTATGATTAGGTCCAAGTTTACTAATCATAAGAGGAAATACACTCCAAAGGATATAATTAATGATGTGAAATCAGACTTTAGTGTAGATGTTAGTTACATGTTGGCGTGGCGGGCTACAGAAAAGGCAATGATTTATTTGAGAGGTGAACTAGCTGGTTCATACAATAAATTATCAGGGTACTTAAATATACTAGATATGACATATCCCGGTTCGCATATTAGAATGGTAAAATCACCAAAAAATGAGTTCACATATTTGTATATATCGTTGTATGCTTTTATAAAGGGGTTCGATCACTGTAGACCTATCGTGGTTGTGGATGGCAGCCACCTAAAATCGGCATACACAGGGACATTCGTCTCGTCTAGCACGTTGGATGGTGCAGGTGAGTCTGTTAAAAAAATATATATATGAATTATATAAAATTTGTTAAGTTTACTGCCTAATACAGATTGAATGATATTTTTTTAATATGTATGCAATTGTATTTACAGGTCATATAATGCCACTAGTATATGGTGTTATTGATTCAGAGAACGATGCTGCTTAGTCGTGGTTCTTTGAGCAATTCAAGGAAGCATATGGTAAGAGGAAAAATATGTGCATCGTTTCAGATAGGAATGAGAGCATCATCAAATCCGTATCGAGAGTGTATCCTACGGTACCCCATTTTGCTTGTATATGGCATCTATGGAACAACGTATATAAGTAATTCAAAAAGAGTCATTCAAAGTTGAGCGAGATATACTTCTCAATGGCAAAAGCATACACTCAGGATGTATTTGATAGTCGAATGAAAAAGGTGGAGAAGGTAGATATTCGAGTGAAAGAATACTTGGAATTAGCTGGATACGAAAAGTGGGCTAGGTTGTATGCACCTGTTAACCGGGGATGGACCATGACGTCAAATATTGCTCAATCAATCAATGCCGCACTTGTATCAGCAAGAGAATTGCCAATATACGACTTCCTAGAAGAAGTTAGGAAAATGTTTGGACGTTGGAATTGCAGCAATCGGAAAGAAGTTTCACACACGTACACAACGCTTGAGAAAAAATATCAGGAGATGCTTACTTTGAATGAGGCAATGTCTACACGTATGACTGTAAGTTTTTTGTTTTGCTTTAAGTCCTTGTATCATGTATTTAGGCCTGGTATAACATGTATCTATTTTTGATACAATTTCTACTATTAACATACTGCATGCTCATTGTATTATTGCACTTGTGCATGTATTCTGTTTTATGAAACGGTTTTAAAAACTGGTTATTATATGTATACATTACTTGTTTATACATTTGCATTTCATTAGGTGTATTCAATGGTTGTTTTTCAAATTAGATGCATTTCCTAGCAGATAGACTATATTTTAATGTATATCACTGTATTTCTCAGTTAAATGTGTTCATCTTTAATAGTCTGTCAGTCTAAATATAGTTTGTATTCCGCTGTATTCCATATATTTCATTGTATTTCACTGTATGTCATTGTATTTCATGCATACATATATTATATTTAGACTTTTGAAAGTTTAATATTTGTTGACATGCTGCATATTTAAACTTTTTTTAATTGTATACATGTATAATGTATTTAATACGTCTATTCTTTGAGATATATATGACTTTTTATAAATGTCCAAAACTTATATTTATCTATTTAATGTAGGTTGTACCATCGACTGAACACTTGCATATGGTGAACGATGAAGGAAGGCATTATACTGTTTGCCTCCTAGAGAAAAAGTGCAGCTGTGGGCGGTTCCAAATTGACGAATTACCATGCCCACATGCTTGGGCTGTCTTGAAAAGCAAGTTTCTAATACCACAAGATTATTGCTCGCACTATTACAAACCAAAGTCTGTTGTAATAACATACGAGGTGCCCGTGTATCCGCTGCCTGACCGAAATGAATGGAATATACCAGCACATATATCATAGGAAGTTGTCTTACCACCCAAATAGAAAAGACCTCCTGGAAGGCCAAAGAAGAAGCACGATAAGCCGTTCAGTGAATTGTTGCAGAAGAAAAATCAACATTCGTGCAGTATATGTGGACAGGGAGGACATAATAAGCGTACTTGTAGAAATACTCCACGTAGGAATTAGTTCATGTTCTGATTTCAATTACTGCAATAGCAATATATCATAGATTTCTTTAAGTTTTATATCACATATTGATTTATTGGTGTATTAGATTCTTGCGTGATGAATTTTTTTAGTACAGGTTACTAAAAATATTTTTTAGTAAACTGCTGAATACATACTGCAGATATATTTGAATACATATATACATCTGCTGAATACATATGAATATATACTACTGAATATATGGTGCAATACATATGAATACATACTGCAAATATATTTGAATACATATATACATCTATACATATGAATATATACTGCTGAATATATAGGTCATCTATAGTGCAATACATATGAATACATACTGCAAATATATTTGAATACATATATACATCTATACATATGAATATATACTGCTGAATATATAGGTCATCTATAGTGCAATACATATGAATACATACTGCAGATACATTTGAATACATATATACATCTGCTGAATACATATGAATACATAATGCTAAATATATAGTGCAATACATATGAATACATACTGCAGATATATTTGAATACATATATACATCTATACATATGAATATATACTGCTGAATATATAGGTCATCTATAGTGCAATACATATGAATACATATTGCAAATATATTTGAATACATATATACATATGCTGAATACATATGAATACATAATGCTGAATATATAGTGCAATACATATGAATACATATTGCAGATATATTTGAAATACATATATACATCTGCTGAATACATATGAATATATACTGCTGAATATATACTGCTGGACAAAACAGTGAAACAAAGTGAAGCTTTGAAATTATATAATTACATTAAATACAGTTAAATACAGTGAACTTATTGAAAAAGTAGGAAAAACTAAAGATAGTGAATACAGTGAAATACATGGAATACAACGAGATACAATGAAAATAAATATTATACATATCTAGTAATTATTTTTTAAAAAATATAGATAAAAATAAACACAGTGAATACAATGCATAAAGTGAATACATGACTTGTAATACAAATTTACTGCTGAACATATATTGGAATAACTTAATTGCTATTAATAAAAAATACATCTGAATACATATATAATAGTAATTAAAAAAAAAAGAATACATACTGAAAATACACTAAATAAATGCTGCTGGAAACTTATTGATGGAATTAAGTGAAACACAGTGAAGCTTTAGATAAAGTGATATAGAAAAAACCGATATCAGTTAACAGCTTAACTTAAAGGAAGTTATATATTCCTTCATCAACATCATAAAGACAAAAAAGACATTCATGTATTCTAAAAATAAAAAGGTTGAGTAAAACCATCATATATTCTGTAATAAGCTTCAAAAACTATTCTCACAGAAGACTGTTTGTAACGACCCGACTTGTCATTTTAAAAATTAACGTCCCGTTCAGTGACTTAAGGTCTCGAGTAGCTTCGCAATATGTATTATGACCCGTGGGTGTGGTCGAGTTTGATTTACTGAAGATTTGGAATTTAATCAAAAGAACAATCCTTATTTAGAAGTTTAAATGGAAAGAGTTGACCGGAGAGTTGACTTTTGAGCAAATGACTACGGAATAGAATTTTGATGATGTCAATAGCTCCATATGATAAATTCGGACTTAGGAGTGTGTCCAGAAAAATTATTTGGAGGTCTGTAAAGGAATTTGACCTGAAATGGCGAAAGATGAATTTTTGAGAAGTTTGACCGGGGGTTGACTTTTTGATATCGGAGTCGGAATCCGATTCTGAAAATTTGAATACCTCCGTTATGTCATCTATGACTTGTGTGCAAAATTTGAAGTCATTCCGGATTGATTTGATGTATTTCGGCATAAGATATCGAATTTGAAAGTTCAAAGTTCATAGATTTTGATTTGAGGTGCGATTCGTCGTTTTGATGTGGTTTGATATGATTTGAGAATTCGACTAAGTTCGTATGATATATTAAGACTTGTTGGTAGGTTTGGTTGAGGTCCCAAGGGACTCGGGCGTGTTTCAGATTGATTCGGACCATTTTCCCTTCTCTTTCCACTGCTGTATTCTACTGATATCTAGTGCCTCAATCCTTCATCGCGTTCGCATGGCAAGTGTCGCAAATAAGTAGTGCATTTGGATGGCAGTAGCATTTTCTTCACCGCGTTCGCGTACGAGTGATCGCGTTCGCGAAGAGGAATTAGAAAAGCTGGTAAATTTACTCTTCGCATTCGTGAAGGGTGGACAGGGTGTGCATCGCGAACGCGAGAAGTGTTATGCGTTCGCGAAAAACAAAGGAAGCAGCTGGGGACCATAGGCATTTGGCCTTCGCGTTCGCATGGTGTGGGTCGTGTTCGCGAAGAGAGGGGACACAAACCTTCGCGTTCGCGAAGGGTTAAAATCTGGGCAGTCAAGTTTGTGCTTTGCGAACGCGAAGCATTGGTCGCGAACGCGTAGAAGGCCTATCTGGAAAGAATTAAAAGTCTCAAAAATGGGGGTTTGAGCTCATAACACAAAATCAAATTGGGAGCTCGGTAGAAGGCAATTTTTGGAGAGATTGTTGCGTGGGTGTTTAGGATAAGTAATTCTTATCCAGTTTTGATTAATTTCCATGATTATGCCTTTGAATCCATCATTTAATTCAGATTTTAATGGAGGAAAATCAAGCTTTTTGTAAAATCTTCCAAAAACGAAAATTTAAGATTTAGAGGTCGAGTTTTTATTGGAATTTGATAAAATTGGTATGGTTGAACTCGTATCGGAATGGATGTTCAAATTTTATAAAAATTTTATCGAGTTCTGAGGGCCGAGCCTCGCGTTGACTTTTGTTGACTTTTTAGAATAAATTTTTAAATTGACGTATTATTATCCGGAATTGTTTTCGATGAATTTTAATGAAGTTATACAATTAATTTGGATAGATTTGAGCTGTCCGGAGGTCAATTCAAGAAAGAAGACGATTTTAGAATATCGACATAACTTCAAAAAGGTAAGTGTCTTGCCTAACCTCGAGTGGAGGAATTACCTCCTTAGGCATCGAGTCTTATGTGCCAGTTGTGAAGTGTGAAAAGCCGTGTACGCGAGATGGCGAGTATGTACTCGGGCTTATATGTGCAAAATTCATTGAGATAAAGTCTTAGGCATATTGTGCAGTAAATTAGATAATTATTGGCATATATTTAATCATCTATTTGTCGTGCCTAAATCCTTGTTGTTGAATCTGTTGTTATATGACAATTTGATGTGATTGTTACTTGATTATTTATGTAAATTCGTGAATTTGTTGGTTTAGTAATGTAACGACCCGACTGGTCATTTCGAGAGTTATAGCCCTATTTTCCCTATTTCTACTTCTTTTTTTGTTATTCAGCTATATTATGTTATATCGGGTTAGTTGGTTCGGGACCGGAGTTGTTTCAGAGTGAATTGAGACACTAGTCTCTTAAGTAGAAACTTAAGTTGGAAAAAGTCAACCGAATATTGACCTATGTGTAAATGATCTCGGATTTGAATTCTGATGGTTTCGTTAGCTCCGTTAGGTGATTTTGGAATTAAGAGTGCGTCCGGAATGTGATTTGGAGGTCCGTGATAGAATTAGGCTTGAATTGGCGAAATTGAAAATTTGGCGATTTCGGTTGGCAGTGGAAAATTTGACATCGGGATCGGAATGGAATTACGGAAGTTGGAATAGGTTCGTAGTGTCATTTGTGATGTGTGTGCAAAATTTGAGGTCATTCGGACGTGGTTTGGTTGATTTCGGCATCGGTTGCCGAATTTGGAAATTTAAAAGTTCTTAGGCTTACATCCGAGGGTAAGTTGATGATTTGATGTTGTTTTGAGTGATTCAAAGGTTCGACTGAGTTGGTATGTTGATATATGACTTGCTGACATTTTTGGTTGAGGTCCCGAGGGCCTCGGGGTGATTCCGGGTGTTTAACGGAATTGTCAAAGTTGGAATTTGCAGCTGGAGCTGCTGCTTCTGCTATTTCCGCACCTGCAGAAGGAAGAGTCGCAGGTGCGAGGACACCGGTGCGCAGGTGCGGGCAACGCTGGTGCTCAACCTGGGGCGCAAATGCGGAAAAGGGAAATATTGGGCAGGCTTCGCAGAAGTGGAGGAAACGCGTAGGTGCGCCTTCGCAGGTGCGACGGAATTGCCGCAGATGCAGAGTCTGGGCACGTAAGTGAGTTGCGCAAGTGCGGCTCCTTGGACCGCATGTGCGGTCACGCGGGTACGAGAAAATGGCCGCATGTGCGAGATGCCTGGGCAGAAGGTATATAGGAACATTTTGCGAAATGTTGGGCATTCTTCACAATTACTATTCAGATTTGGAGCTTTTTGGAGAGTTTTGAAGAGGGAATCAAGGGGGTTTTCATTGAGATAAGTTACTTGAGCCTAATACTCGTATATATGGTGATTTTCCCGTTGTTTAATCATGTAATTAGTGAAAATGAGGGGTTAGGGCTTGAAATTTTTGGAAAGTAATTTAAGGATTTGAAGGACCAAACGATGTCGGATTTTGATGAATTTGGTATGGTTAGACTCGTGAGTGAATGAGCTTTCTAGTTTTGTGAATTTTGTCGGATTTCGAGACGTGGCCCGGGGGGCCGGGTTTGTGCCAATTTCGGGTTTTGGTCTAATTTTGTAGCTTTTCTTGTGGAATTCATTCCATTAGCGTATATTGATGGTATTGTACTGATTGTGAATAGATTTGGAGAATTTGGAGGCCGAGTCCAGAGGCAAGAGCATTGCAGGGTAGATATTTTACCAGTTTGAGGTAAATAACAATTGTAAATCTAGTCCTGAGGGTATGAAACCCCAGATTTTGTATCATTCTACTATGTTTAGTGACACACATGCTAGGTGACGGGCGTATTGGCGTGCACTGTGGGGGATTGTGACTTGGTCCGTCCCGTAGCAACTGTAAAGTTGCATACTTTCTTGAAACTATATGATGCTTATATGTTTTAGAAAGAGTTTCTGTAAATTGGGCTGAATGCCATGTTTGGGCCTTGCGCCAGTGCTGTTTGGACCCTTAGAGGTTTTTTCTTACTAATCTCTCATTGTTTTCGATTGAAAATCTATACTCAGTCATGTTTATACTTGTTTACCGCGTATCTCAATTTTATGACTCTATTTTGATGCATATAAATATTTTGGGCCGAATGCCCTATTTTATTGAAATGCCCGAGTGGCTTGAGAGGTTTATGAATGAGTGCGGCCGAGGGCCTGATTGTGAGGATGAGTGTGGATCGGAGCTGCCCGCCTGCAACATACTTTATTGTTATAGCACGTGAGTTGTCCGTACAACACATGAGTTGTCCGTACAGATTATAGTGCTTGGGCTGAAGGAGCCCCTCCGGAGTCTGTACAAATCCAGTAAGCGAAGGTACCTATTGAGTGTGAGTGCCGAGTGACGAGTGATTGGGAGGCATGAGTGATTGTGAGGTATGCCCGAGTGGCAAGAGTGATTGTGAGGTATGCCCGAGTGGCACGAGTGACTGCGAGATTTGCCCGAGGGGCTGCATATGAGTGATGTTTTGCCCGAGGGTCTGTTTATGATTTCATCATTTTGCTCACCTTTGCATTTTTCCTCTGTCTGAAAACTGTTGAGAAATATCTTTAAATGATTTTTACTGGAACTGGGTTAAACGAGATGTTTTGATTCAAATCCTGATTTTAAAAGCATGTGATATTTTACTGAGATTTTCCGATATGAATGTTATATGCTTTGTTGCTCGTCACTACTGCTCAGTCTTTATTTATTATTATTACTTACTGAGTTGGCGTACTCATGTTACTCCCTGCACCTTGTGTGCAGATTCAGGTGTAGTTGGACACGGTAGCAGTTATTGATTGTTCTGGTTGCAGATATTCTTGGAGATAGCAAGGTAGCTGTTTGGCGATCGCATCCCCTGCTCTGCTCCCTCATATCTTACTCTAGTGGTATTTAGCTATTTTTCCAGGCTGAGTTAGCCTCGATATTGTTAGACAAATTGTAGTAGATGCTCATGACTAGTGACACCCCGATGTCAGGCTTTTCTTTCCGCACTTTTATTTTGATTTGAACTCATTTACGAAGGTTTTTATGTTAAATGACATTGAAATTATCTTTGAAATGAAAATATCGATTTGTTTTGGAAATGGGTCGGCTTGCCTAGTTCCACGATAGGCGCCATCACGACAGGGGTTAGTTTGGGTCATGACTGATAATTATTGGAATTTAATTTTATTATGGATTTTCCCTCTACAAATAATTAATTAAATGAGCTTAAGAAAAAGTGTTTATATAATTATATAAATTTAGATTAATGAAGGCTTTGCTTTATGCTGAATAATTTCTATCTCTGTTAATTTGTTTTTGTGGTGTTATATACATTGCATGGAGCTTTCGACTATTTGTATTTTGTTGTAAAATTAATTGATTTGATTGTATCTTTGGAATTTTGTTGTGGCAATAAAAGCGATAAGGGTGGCTATTGATATTGTCAAGGCGGAAGGATAAGGGTGGCTATTGATATTGTTAGGGCGGAGAAATAATGGTGGCTATTATAGGAGTGATAAGGGTGGCTATAAGAGAGATAAGGGGGGCTATTGTCAGGGATGATACGTGATGATGTGGAGTGGTTGCATTGGTGATGTTATATGATGTTGTGATTTTTTTGTATTTATTTTTATACCTTGTGCAATTTGTCTTATTGTTGGTAAATTAAAAATAGTTTGATTTATGTTGAAATTAGGAACCTGTGGCTATTGCTAGGCGAATTATGAAAAGAAATGTGAGCACGAGGTGCTGTGAATAAATAATGATGATATTGACACGTGAATTGTCCGTGCAGTTGAGATATGAAACGTGGGCATGAAGTGCCGGGAAAAATATAATGGTTTTATTATTGGCACGTGTGTCACGACCCAAATTAACCCTTCGTAAGGTGTCGTGATGGCACCTAGTCTTTACGATTAGGTAAGCCTAATATTATGAAAAATGTAAAGAAAACACATCATCATAAAGATAAACAGCATGTTGTGAATAGCCAAAAGTAGTACCACTCGGCATATACAAAATAATTTTCTAAAATCCGGAATATCACTAAGTCACAAGCTGCTATAATCTATGTAGCTCTATACAAAAGTCTGAAAATAATAAAGAAAGTCTCTAGGCGAGGGAGTAGAAGGGGACTCCGAAGATCTGCGGACGCAAGCAGAAGTACCTTGAAGTCTCCTAGAATCAGCAGCACGCACTAACCCCAAGGCTGATAGCTCGTACCTGGATCTGCACACGAA
>AWOL01S0001880.1:116942-153692 GCA_000715115.1 Nicotiana otophora | reverse complement strand
TGGTTTGGAATGTGAGAAAAGACCCACAATTTTATACGAAGACAATGCTGCATGCATAGCCCAATTGAAGGGAGGATTTATAAAAGGAGATAGAACAAAGCACATTTCACCAAAATATTTTACACACACGATCTTCAGAAAAATGGTAACATTGATGTGTAAAAAATCCGTTCAAGTGACAATCCGTCAGATTTATTCACCAAATCTTTACCAACTTCAACTTTTGAGAAGATGGTATACAAGATTGGAATGCGGAGACTTAAATATTTGAAACAAGGTTTTCATCAGGGGGAGTAAAATACGCGATGTACTCTTTTTTCCTTACTAATTTTTTTTCCCACAGGGTTTTCCTTATAAGGTTTTTAATGAGGCAGCTAGAAATGCGTATTACTAAATATGTGTACTCTTTTTCCTTCACTAGGATTTTTTTCACTGGTTTTTTTCTATTAAGGTTTTAACGAAGTACAATACCTTTTAATGAACATCCAAGGGGGAGTGTTATGAAAATAATTATATTGTGGGTGTTCATTTATTACTCCGCTATAGATAATCTTCCTGAAGAAGATTATCCATTTAGTACTCTGTTGAAGTTTATCTACAAGCAGCTGATGCAGGCAGGTTGCAAGCAGCTCAATGAAATGATTTGCAGCAGCTTCTTATTAAACAGGCAGGTTGCAAGCAGCTCATGCAGACAGCTTACAAGCAGCTAAAGAAAAGCCTTGCAGCTGCTTCCTGAAAAGCCTCGCAACTGCTTCCTTTCTTCTATAAATAGAGGAGAATTCAGTTCATTATGTACAGAAGTTTAAAGTTTGAATAATATATCAGTTTCTCTCTATACTTGTCTTTACTTTACTGTCTTTATTTTATAACAGAAATAAGCTTTCTGGCAACATAAAACTCCTTTTTTCTTAAAGACAAAATTACTCTCCCTCTCAGTTGGCCCAACACACTCCAACTAATAGTATGTTTGGCCAAGCTTACTTTTGGCCAAAAGTAAATTTTTTATCAAAATTAAGATATTTTGCCAAGCCTTTTAAGGAGAAAAAAGTGCTTTTAGGTAAAAGCAGTTTTGAAGAAGCAGAAAAAAATAGTATTTCTCCAAAAACAATTTTTAAAAAAGCACTTTTGAGGAAAATACACATAGAATCACTTTTTAAAAGTTTGGTCAAACACTAATTGTTGCTCAAAAGTGCTTTTCAAATTAATGAGTCAAACACAAACTACTTCTCACCAAGAGTACTTTTTTAAAAAGCACTTTTGAGAAAAGCGTTTTTCAAAATAAGCAGATTTTAGAAGCTTGGCCAAACAGGTTATAAATTGGGCCAATATATTACCTTTACCCGACTTGGCCCACTTTATAGGCCAGTTATCACTAGTCGCTTCTCTTTCCTGGCTATGAATACGCTCGATCCTCCTAGCAATCTCCACCACCTGGGGAAATATAGCCTTAGTCTCGGCCTCTCTAGCCATCTGAAGTATAATGCCATAAGTAAGCCCCTCGATGAACCTCTATACCTTCTCCCTCTTAATGGGGATCAAGATAGCTGCATTGTGAGACAAATCAACAAACCTCGTCTTATATTAGGTGACTATCATACTACCCTGCAATAAATGCTTAAACTGACTGCGTAGGTTATCCCTATGAGTGAGTGGAATAAACTTCTCCAAGAAAAGCTGTGAAAACTGAGCCAAAGTAAGAGGAGGTGACTCTTCTATTCCGCTCTGCTCATAGGTTTACCGACATCTCTTGGGCGATCCCTACATCTGGAAGACAGTAAAGTTAAACCTCATTGGACTCTACCAGTCCCAAGTTACACAAAATCTCATGTCATCGTTCTAACAACTCATGAGTATCCTCTGAAGGCGTGTCGTTGAAATGAGGAGGGTGCAATTTCTGAAACTTGTCCACCCTCTTCAGCTCAAATTATGGACAAATCATACATAAGATGTGCACAATTTAAGAAGAATGTAACAAGCATATTGTTCAAACAACCATATCAAAGCATGTACAAATGCCCCAAGTCTGCATATCAATAACATATACACTAAGTAACTTAACTCAAGTACTTTTACATGATCACAAAGGGACTATATATGATAATATTCATTTTCACAACAATCTTTAATAGCATTTATACGAATTCTCCAACAAGAGTCTATGACACATGCGTATACCCTTTCTTTTTATTTTGTTCGTGTGTTTGATTTGTCCAGAACATTAGAAAAGAGAAGTTCAATAGAAATAGCTGGTACTTTGTTGTTTGATTCAATTTGTTAGTTTGAATCTCGAATGATGGTGACTAAATTTGGAGCTGAAGTATTTTGAGATCGTGATTATTTATTGGCTGAACACATCTGGGTAACTCCATTGAAGGATCTTCGGAGCTTGAAGTTCATCCGGAATAGTTTCTTATAAGTTTTATGTGTGCTTTGAAGTTGTTCTAGTTGGATTTGAGCCGTTCGGAGACCTTTTCACCCGAGAAGTCCATTTTAGAGTACCGGGTTGTAATTTTTGAGGTAAGTATCTTGCCTAACCTTGTGTGGGGGAATTATCCCTTAGGATTTGAGTCTTCAATGTTGATTATAGTCCGTGTACGCGAGGTGACGAGTGCGTGCTCGGACTTACTTGTAGAATGTTGGCCTTTTAGGGTTCTTAGGTCCTTATATTCCCTGTGTATGAAGTTGTTCTTGTTATCTGAGTTCCTAATTACTAGTTTCATCTTTACCTGCTTAAATTAGAATTACTTGATGTTAGATTCACTTTATTGCCTATTTGACTCCTACTTGACTTAACTGAAGATTTTACCTCGTCTACCGTCATGCTATATTTTTCATAAACTGCCTATATTTAATTAAAATTATTATTATATCATCCTATAATTGTTTAGCCTTAAATGGAGTTATGATTTTCTTTTGCTGCTTACCCTTATTTTAATTGTTGAATATCTCTCATAATTGTTCAACATCATAAGGAGTTTAGATCACTTATATATTAGTCGACTTGTCTTTATTTGGAATTATTTGACCCGTGTTGGCTTCTTATTATTGACTTGAATATTGTGGATTCGTTGCTACATCTTGTTTTTCCCTGGTTAAGTTGTTCTCTTTACACTTAGCATTATTTACCGTGATTATTCCTTGTGAATGAGTTCTACTGTTTCTTTATGATTTAAGATTCTTGTATTGATTTACTCGTCGTACCTTGTATTACTGTCATTGTTGCTTTGTACTTGATGTGGTGATGTACGAGATTTTTTGTCGTGCCATAGTCGTTGTCTTTGTTGGTTGCGCTGCATATTTACTTTGGGACTACGGACATATTCCAGGAGATCCCCATGTACTGCATATTTATTTTGGGACTACGGACTTATTCCGGGAGATTCCCCTGTACTGCATATTTATTTTGGGACTACGGACGTATTGCGGGAGATCCCCATGTACTGCATATTTATTTTGGAACTACAGATGTATTTCGGGAGATCCCTTAGTACTGCATAATAAATTCGAAACTACGGGACAGGATCCCGGTAGATTTCCCCTATTGATATATCTGTGTTGGGAGCTGTTAATCTTCTATGCTTGGGTGTCATAGGGTGACCTATACTCGAAGGATATTTACTTGAAATATATATATATATTGAAAAGCATTTATCTTGAAGAAACTATGTTTGAAAGACATTATTTGAAAAGCATATTTGAAAAGCATTTATCTTGAAGAAACTATGTTTGAAAGACATTATTTGAAAAGCATATTTGAAAAGCATTTATCTTGAAGAAACTATGTTTGAAAGACATTATTTGAAAAGCATATTTGAAAAGCATTTATCTTGAAGAAACTATGTTTGAAAGACATTATTTGAAAAGCATATTTGAAAAGCATTTATCTTGAAGAAACTATGTTTGAAAGACATTATTTGAAAAGCATATTTGAAAAGCATTTATCTTGAAGAAACTATGTTTGAAAGACATTATTTGAAAAGCATATTTGAAAAGCATTTATCTTGAAGAAACTATGTTTGAAAGACATTATTTGAAAAGCATATTTGAAAAGCATTTATCTTGAAGAAACTATGTTTGAAAGACATTATTTGAAAAGCATTTATCTTGAAAGAACTACGTTTGAAGGATATCTATTTGAAAAGTTTATATTTGAAGGAAGTATTTTTTCAAAAGAATTTCCTATTGGAAAGGATTATATTTTAAAGCTTCTAATATAATACCTACGGGTAAAAGTTTACACTTGAAGATTTTGACTAATTTATCGGGGTTGTTGGCTAAGGCCTGATGTGGAAACTATTGCAGTGCTGAGTTACTACTTGCCCTTACTGTATAGTGATTTCCAGATTTGGGTTGTGTTCCCGTCCGTCCTTCTGTGTACTATTATGGTGTTTTGTTGTTATTTGTTGTTTTTCCTTCCTTATTGTAGGTGTTATGTTGTTAGCCATAGTGTGTAGTCATTAGATAGATGTCATGTTCCGTTATTCCTATACTTATGCCTGTTTAGTTTATTAGACCAGTGGGTGTCTTGACTAATCCTCGTCACGACTTCACCGAGGTTAGTCTTGATACTTACTGGGCACCGATGTGGTGTGCTCATACTACACTCCTGCACGTTTTTGTGCAGATCCAGGTATTGATCATCAGTAGCTGTGTAGATCATTGCTGAGGAGACTCAAGGTAAACCTGTTGCTGCGTTCGCAGGCTTCGGAGTCACCTTCCTACTTGTATTCAATTGTTTCTACTCATTTCCAAACAGTTGTATTTAGAAGTTGCAGTTAACTCTGTAGAGCTTATGACTTGTACTGCCGTTTTTGAAAATTTTTAAGTTCTGTAAAGATTTCAATATCGAGGCTGTTAGATTTCCTTTATTATTGTTGTTATTTAGTAAATGTTAGGCTTACCTAGTCCCTAAGACTAGGTGCCATCACGATACCCAGCGGAGGGAAAATTGGGTCGTGACAAGTTGGTATCAGAGCTCTAGGTTCATAGGTGGTACGAGTCATAATCAAGTTTAGTAGAGTCTTGTGGATCGGTACGGAGACGTTTGTACTTATCTTCGAGAGGCTACGGAACTATTAGGACAATTCCACTTCGTTCATTCCTATCGTGCGAGTTCATTGATCTTGAAGTTTGAAATTATCATTCCATTCTCTCACAACTGGTGAGGACACGAGCTGCGGTTCCTGATGATGTTATCCCCGAGGCAGATATCGCTAGGGGAAAAGGCAGAGGTCGAGGATAAATTGCCGCAGCTAGGGCACCTACCAGAGCAGCCGTTGAGAAGCCGCCAGTAGTTCCAGTTGGGGGGCAGGTACCGGAGGCGCCTGGTTTTACACCCGGACTTCATGAGACCTTGGCACAGTTCCTGAGTATGATTGGTACATTGACTCAGGAGGGATTGATTCCGGGTGCACCAGCTACCTCACCGACCGGGGGAGGAGCTCAGACTCCCGCCAGCCACACTCCAGAGCAGCGAGATCATGTTGGTCAGATTCCAGGTGTCATGGCAGCACAACTTGTGGTCCTAGTTTGGCCCGCGGTTAGGGTAGCAGCATCTTAGGAAGAAAAACTTAGACTTGAGAGGTACAAGAAGTACCACCCTCCTACCTTTAGTGGATTGGCGACAGATGATGCCCAGTGTTTCCTGGAGGAGTGTCACCGTATTCATCGTACTATGGGTATTGTGGAGACGAGCGGGGTTGCTTTTGTCACGTCTCAGCTCAGGGGAGCAGCTTGTCAGTGGTGGCAGGCATATGAGTTGGGTAGCCCGGCCGAGTTAGATTCACTTACACGGGGTCAGTTTTCAGAGATGTTCTTGAGAGAGCTTGTACCTCAGTCCCTCCAAGATGCATGGCGCGCGGAGTTTGAGCAGCTGCATTAGGGCACTATGTCAGTATTTTAGTATGACGTCAGGTTCAGTGAGTTGGCCAAATATGCACCTGCCTTGGTCGCTACAGTTACAGGGCGAGTCCGTAGATTCACTGAGGGGCTCAGACATGATATTCGATTCAGCATGACTCGAGAGTTGGAGTCAGATATTTTGTTTCAGCAGGTGGTAGGGATCGCTCATCGGTTAGAGGGCATGTGGGACCGGGAGCGAGAGGACAGACGAGATCAGGAGAGAGAGTACAGGGAGGTGAAGAGGCCTTGTAGATCGGAGATATCTGCTGGTCCTTATTGTGGAGGTAGGGTGCGACATGGTAGAGGTTTTGTGGGTCAGCCAGTTCAGTTTGCACTTCCGACTTCGCGCAGAGTTTCAGGTGCTCTTGGATCTCAGAGAACTCGTACTGCACAGCTTCCACAGCCATGTCAGCAAAGAGGTTGCTTTGAGTGTGGAGACACCAGCCACATGGTGAGAGATTGTCCTAGGCTTCAGGCAGGTGTGTCTCAGCGAGTTATTCAGGTGAGTAGAGGGCGCCCAAGAGGGGGAGGCCCGGCCCATTGATGTGCTTCATATAGTATGCTGAAAGCCGTTGTGCCAGATATTATCATACAGGTATGTTTTGATCTATTGCAGAGGTGCACCATTTGTATTTCATTGTAGTTTTGCTGGTCGGGACGGGTTCCCTTATTGGTTGCTTTATTTATGAGTGATTTTCATGCTTACACTCTATTTTCGTGTTTGCTCCTGTTGGGAGATTCTAAAAGTGATAACCCGTGTCTATCGTTGTTTTCATTCATCATTGAGAGTGGTGATACTAGAGGTGAGTCCTTGTTGTTCATCATGGTAGGCCTGATGTGATTTGTTTTTTGAGTATTTTGGTTACGAGCTGTGATTGATACTTTACCGGGGTGAGAGTTTTGGTGAGTGTTGTGATCTTATTGGCAGAGCTGAGTTAGTGGAAGATTTCAATTGGTATATATATATATATATATATATATATATATATGATATGCGATTTAGAGTTGAGAGCGAGACCCTCGTGATCTCTTGTGATTCGATATGTTTGAACCGGGCTGATTACTGCGGTGGAAGTTATATCAGGATGGGATCCTTATGATTTGTTCATATGCTCTACTTATTTCCTTGTTATATCATTTGTAGGTTAGTATTGATAGAGGTTGTGCATGCCCGACTTGTTTGGTAGTTCCCTTATGTGTTTCTCTTTTCATGTTCAGTCATTTTCGTTCAGTGCTTCTGGAGTTTAAGCTTGCGGGGTGTGTGCCCGGTGGTGTTAGTTGTGGCTTGGTGATTCGGGTGTCTAATTATGAGGTCTTCGTGTCTTGCATCATTATAAGTGTTATGGAGGGTTGAAACAGAGTTCTTTCAGATATGAGGCTAATTGCCAGTGCTGGGTCGATTTCGGGCAGCTATTGTGATTAGAAGTGTTATTAAGGGCCTATGTGTGGTGTGTTATGTTGTGTGGTCGTATCTTGTGGGTGTAGGCATGAGTCGATGCAGCTGGTTGAGACCGATTCCGGATATGGGATTAGGATCGGGTCTTTCGGAAATGAATAGAAGGTGAGAAATTGATGTGTGAGGCTTATCGGTGTTGGTAGAAGGATTAAATTGAAGTTGAGATAGTGTCGTCCGGCTTATGTAGATTGGGTTGACGTGGGATCACCCGCGGGTGTATTTCGAAAGTGTGCATGCAGTGGTTTGAAGACTTCGAGGCGAATCTTGGCACGTTCGAGGACGAACGTTTGTTTTAAGAGGGGGAGAATGTAACGACCCGGTCTGTCGTTTTGAGAATTTAAGCTCCGTTTGGTTGCATAAGGTCTTGAACAACTTCACATTGTGTATATCGACCTGCGTGCATAGTTGGATTCAGTTACCGGATGATTCTGAGTCGAATTGGAAGAAGGATTTTAGTTTTGGAAGCTTAAGCGGTGAATTTGACTGGAATTTGACTTTTGTGTAAACAACTCCGGAATAAGTTTTGGATAATGTCAACAGCTCCGTATGGTGATTTTGGACTTAAGCGCGCGTCCGGATTCGGATTTGGAGGTCCGTAGGGTAATTTGAGGCAAATCGGCGAAAGTTGGAAAATGTGAAGTTAAGAAAATGGAGAAGTTTGACCCACAATTGACTTTTGTAATATCGGGGTCAGAATGCGATTCTGAGAGTTAGAATAGCTCCGCTATGTCAATTGGGACGTGTCTACAAAATTTGGCATTTTTCCGGGTTGGTTTGACTGGTACCAGCACGAGTTTTCGAAGTTGGAAGATTTGAAAGTTCATAGTTCGATTCATGGGGCGATTTGCATTTTCGGCGTTGTTTGATATGATTTGAGACCCCGAGCGAGTCCGTGTTAGGTTATGAAACTTGTTTGTATGTTTAGACGGGGTCCCGGGGGTCTCGGGTGTGTTCCGGATGGGCTACGGGTCATTGTTCCCTATTTTTGAACTGCTGTTTCTGGTGTTTGATGTTCCCTTCCGCGATCGCGTAGTTCCAGTTGTGATCGCATAGTGTAATGTCGACCTGCCATATTTTCCTTCATCGCGTTCACATAGTTAGGTTCGCGATCGCGAACATATAATTTCTTCACGCGTTCGCTTCTAAATGTCCGCGATCGCGTCATATTAGCCTTGCTGGGAACCCCAACTTGTTCTTAGCATTCGCGTCTCTGAGTATGCTATCACGTAAGATTAGTCCACTATTATCTATGTTCGCATCACCTTGTTCGCGTTCGCGTAGGCTGTCGCCTTTTCTCTTTCGCGTTCGCGAGCATGTCTTCGCGTTCGCGAAGTACAACCTGGGCAGCCTTCCTTTTTCTTTTTCGCGATCGCAAGTGATGTTCCGTGATCGCGATTCATTAAATGCCTGAGTAGAATATAAATTTTCAAATCAAGGGTTAGGCCATTTCTATCATATTTTGACTTGTAGAGCTCGGTTTTGAGCGATTCTTGATGGGTTTTTCAAGCAATTCGACTGGGTAAGTGTTCTTCACCTAGAATTAAATATATTCCATGATTTTATCTTTGTTTTTGTCATTGAATCTGTGTTTTGAGTGAGGGAAATGTTGGTTTTTGAAGAAAAATTTCTAAAATGAAAAATCATGATTTGAGGGACGAAATAGTATCGAAATTTGGTAATTTTGTATGGTTGAACTCATATTGGAATGGGTGTTCGGATTTTGTAAAATTTGTCGGGTTTCGAGGTGCGGGCCCGGGGATTGACTTTTGGGTCGATTTCTAGATTTTTGTAAAGATTGAAACTTTATTATCCGGAATAGTTTCTTATAAGTTTTATGTGTGCTTTGAAGTTATTCTAGATGGATTTGAGCCGTCCGGAGTCCTTTTCACCCGAGAAGTCCATTTTAGAGTGTTGGGTTGTCGTCTTTGAGGTAAGTATCTTGCCTAACCTTATGTGGGGGAAATACCCCTTAGGATTTGAGTCTTCTATGTTGATTGTAGTCCGTGTACGCGAGGTGACGAGTGCGTGCTCGGACTTACTTGTAGAATGTTGGCCTTTTAGGGTTCTTGGGTCCTTATACTCCCTGTTTATGAAGTTGTTCTTGTTATGCCTGAGTTCCTAATTACTAGTTTCATCTTTACCTGCTTATATTAGAATTACTTGCTGTTAGATTCACTCTATTGCCTATTTGACTCCTAATTGACTTAACTAAAAATTTTACCTCTTCTACCGTCATACTATATTTTTCATAAACTGACCTGATGAACCGAGTGTTCAAGCCTTACCTGGATTCATTTGTGATTGTGTTTATTGATGACATTTTGATATACTCTCGCAGTCGGGAGGAGCATGAGCAGCACCTCCGGATAGTGCTCCAAACGTTGTGGGACAGCCAGTTGTATGCTAAATTTTCAAAGTGCGAGTTTTGGTTGGATTCAGTTGCTTTCTTGGGTCACGTCGTGTCAGCAGAGGGTATTCAGGTGGATCCTAAGAAGATTGAGGCAGTCAAGAACTGGCTTAGACCCACTTCAGCCACGGAAATTAGGAGCTTCTTGGGTTTTGATGTTTATTACCGTCGGTTTGTGGAGGGGTTTTCATCTATAACAACCTCGATGACTAAGTTGACTCAGAAGGGTGCCCTGTTCAGATGGTCGGACGAGTGTGAGGCGAGCTTTCAGAAGCTCAAGACAGCTTTGACTACAGCACTGGTGTTAGTATTACCATCAGGTTCAGGATCTTACACGGTATATTATGATGCCTCCCGTGTAGGGCTCGGAGAAGTGTTGACTCAAGAGGGCAGGGTGATAGCATATACGTCTCGTCAGTTGAAGGTTCATGAGAAGAATTACCCTGTTCATGACTTAGAGTTGGCAGCCATTATTCACGCGTTGAAGATTTGGAGGCACTATCTTTATGGCGTGTCGTGTGAGGTTTTCACGGATCATCGCAGCCTTCAGTATTTGTTCAAGTATAAGGATCTCAATTTGAGGCAGAGTATATGGCTAGAGCTATTGAAAGACTATGATATCACTATATTGTATCATCCGGGAAAAGCCAATGTGGTGGCCGATGCATTGAATAGGAAGGCAGTGAGTATGGGCAGCCTTGCTTTCATTCCAGTCAGTGAGAGGCCACTAGCTTCAGATATTCAGACTTTGGCCAACCAGTTTGTGAGGTTGGATATTTCAGAGCCCAGTCGTGTTCTAGCTTGTACAGTCACTCGGTCTTCCTTGTTTGATCATATCAGAGATATACAGTATGATGACCCTCACTTGATGGTCCTTAGGGACACAGTTCGGCGTGGTGGTTCCAAGAAGGTTACAGTTGGAGACGACGGTGTTTTGAGGATGCAGGGTCGTATATATATGCCTAATGTTGATGGGCTCGTGAGTTGATCCTTGAGGAGGCTCAAAGTTCTTGGTATTCTATTCACTCGGGCGCTGTCAAGATGTACCAGGACCTTCGACAGCATTATTGGTGGAGGAGGATGAAAAAAGATATAGTTGCTTATGTAGCTCGGTGCCTGAATTGTCAGCATGTGAAGTATGAGCACCAGAGACCCGGTGCTTTGCTTCAGCAGATGGTGATTCCTGAGTGGAAGTGGGAGTGTATCACTATGGACTTTGTTGTTGGACTCCCACAGACTCAGAGGAAGTTCGACGTCGTTTGAGTTATTGTGGACAGGCTGACTAAGTCAGCGCATCTCATTCCTGTGGCAGTTTCTTATTCCTCGGAGCGGTTAGCAGAGATTTATATTCGGGAGATCGTCCGTCTTCACGGTGTGCCCGTGTCTATCATTTCTGACCGAGGTACGTAGTTTACCTCACATTTCTGGAGGGCAGTACAACATGAGTTAGGTATGCGGGTCGAGTTGAGCACAGTATTTCATCCTCAGACGGACGGACAGTCCGAGCGTACTATTCAGATCTTGGAGGATATGCTCTGCGCTTGTGTTATTGACTTTGAAGGTTCTTGGGATCAGTTTTTGCCCCCTGCAGAGTTCGCCTACAATAATAGCTACCAGTCGAGCATTCAGATGACTCCCTATGAGGCATTATATGGTAGACGGTGTAGGTTGCCAATTTGGTAGTTTGAGCCAGGGGAGGCTCGGTTGTTGGGTACAGATTTAGTACAGGAGGCCTTGGACAAGGTCACGATTATTCAAGATCGCCTTCATTAATATCAATCCAGGCAAAAGAGTTATACCGATCGTAGAGTTCGTGATGTGGCATTCATGGTCGGGGAGAGAGTATTTCTTTGGGTATCGCCCATGAAGGGTGTCATGATATTTGGGAAGAAGGGCAAGTTGAGCCTTAGGTATATCGGGCCATTTAAGATTCTCGAGAGAGTGGGGGAGGTGACTTATAGACTTGCGTTGCCTCCAAGGTTATCATCAGTTCATCTAGTATTTAACATGTCCATGCTCCAGAAGTATCATGGTGACCCGTCCCACGTATTGGATTTCAGCTCTGTCCAGTTAGACAAGGATTTGACTTATGAGGAGGAGCCGGTAGTCATTCTAGACCGGCAAGTTCGACAGCTGAGGTCGAAGAGTTATCCTTCAGTTCGAGTGCAGTGGATAGGTCAGCATGTTGAGGTAGCTACTTGGGAGTCTGAGCCGAACATGCAGAGTAGATACCCCCACTTATTCGCCAATTCAGGTACTTTTCTATGTCCATTCGAGGACGAACGTTTATTTTAGAGGTGTAGATTGTGATGACCCAAGGGGCCATCTTGTGTTTTAGGACCTTATTCCACACTCATTAGCCTTAAAAGTTTTATAATTATCCTCCTTGATTTGCATGCGCAGTCCGGGCGTAATTCCGAAAAGCATTTATGTGGAAAACAAATAGAAGAAATAATAATTTTTGCAATTTAAAATGATTTTAGTTGACTTTGGTCAACGTTTTGAGCAAATGGACCTGGACCCGTATTCTGACGGTCCCGGTGGGTCCGTTATAAAATATGGGATCTGGACGTATGCCCGAAATCGAATTCCGGGGTTCATAGCCCGAGAAATGAATTTTTAACTAAAATTGAATTTCAGAAAATTTATGGTTTTAAAATATGTGATTAATGCTTGATTTTTATGGTATCGGGCCCGTATTTTGGTTTCGGATCCCGGTACAAGTTCTTTATAATATCTAAACCAGGTCTGAGAAATTTGGTGAGAAACGGAGTTTATATGACGTGATTCGGACCCTCGGTTGGGAAAATAGAAGCTTTTAAGTTTTCTTGAGGATTTCATTGATTTTGATGCTAAATCCGTAGTTTTAAGTGTTATTTTAGCGATTTGATCGCACGAGCAAGTTAGTATGATATTTTTAGACTTGTGTGCATGCTTGGTTTGGAGTTCCGAGGACTCGGGTGAGTTTCGAATAGGCTACTGTGTGATTCAGACTTAGAAATTTCTGTTGTTTTTGTTGTTGCTGGTGCACAGGAATTTTGTGCTTCGCGATCACGAAGCCTCTCTGGTGATCGCGAAGTGTAAACCAGGATGGGGAGGGATTTCTTCTACGTAAAAGCGAGGCTTCGATCGCGAATGCGGAGCACTGGGGGGTTAGCTCTTCGCAAACGCGACTGACCTTACGCGAACGCGTAGTGTATTGGAGGTGGGCTAGGGAAATCATTGAGTTGCTCTTCGCGAACGCGGTCCCAGGCCCGCGAACGTGATGGTCAGGGGGGACAGATCATCGCGAACGCGGTCCCAGGCCCGCTAACGTGATGGTCTGGGGGGACAGACCATCGCGAACGCGAGCAGCTCTTCGCGAACGTGGAGGCCCTTCTGGCCGCAATGCATCGCGAACGCGACACGTCTCTCGCGAACGCGAAGAAGACATGTCCAATGTTTTAAAAACAGAATCAAAAACGGAAATTGGCCATTCTCTCATATTTTCAAAACTAAGAAGGCTTAGAGGCGATTTTCAAGGGACAAATTCTTCCACAAAATGTTGGTAAATGATTCTAAACTATTTTCTTTCAATTACCCATTATTTGTCATCAATTTTCAACCTAAAATCTAGGGTTTTCATGGTAGAAATTGGGGATTTGGGTAGAATTCGGGATTTTTGTAGAATTAGAATTTAGACCTCGATTTGGGGTCAGATTTCGAAACTAATTATATATTTGGGCTCGGGGGTAAATGGGTAAACGAATTTTGGTCCGAACCTCGAGTTTGGACCAAGCGGGCCCGGGGTCAATTTTAACCTTTTTTGGGAAAATATGGAAAATCTGTAGTTGTTTTCTTTAGCGATAATTGATGTTATTAAGTTGATATTGACTAGATACGAGTGGTTCGGAGGTGGAAAATAGAAGAAAAGCGATAATTGAGTGTTGAGTTGGCCGCCGGATTGAGGTAAGTGTTTGGTCTAACTTCGACTTGAGGGATTAGGAATCCCCGACTTAATTGCTATGTGAAATTTCATGTGTGTGGCGTATAGGTGAGGTGACGAGTACCTATGCGCCGTCAAATTATTTATTTAGCATGTTCCCCTCCCCGTTCCTAATATTTTTTTTTTTCCTGCCTTAACTGCTATATGCTTATTGGTGCTTCCATATTAAATTGCTTCTTATTAGATGCTGTTTTCTTTATTGAAGGTATTAATTGTCTCGTAGTGCATGGTATCACGTTATTAGTTTAAGTTGGTTTATCGGTGTTTCATGGTACATTTTGGTTGGGCTCGCTATGTAGCATTAATTGATGAAGTTTCATAATTGTTTAGATTTCCGTTTGCATTGGTTTGAGGCATAAATGTTGTGGAGGGTTTTGAGCTAAATTGTGAAATACTTGTTCTTATGGTGTGACTGGTGATTGTCTGGTGAGATCGGGTTGCGCGGTTCAACAAGGAGTAATAAGGGTGGACAGGTGGGATCGGGTTGCGCGTCGCAACAAAAGAAATAAGGGTGATATATTGAGGAGTAATAAGGGTGGACTGATGATATCGGGTTGCACGCCGCAACAGGAGTAATAAGGGTGAATGTTCATGTTGTTACTGATTATATGGTGGGATCGGGATGCACGCTGCATCATTTTGTTATTTACGTATTCTACTTCTACTGTGATTTTATTCTGTAGCATTGAAATTCTCTTAAGGATTGATTATAGCTAAGTATTGGCAAGATAACTGGGTTCGGTATTTACTTACTGCAAGTTACTGTTTCATTTTGTTTCGTACCTCCTGTTTGCTTTATTATAAACTGTATGCAGGTTATATTATAAATGCCCCGTTGTAGTCTCGTCACTACCTCGTCGAGGTTAGGTTCGGCACTTACCAGTATATGGGGCCGGTTGTACTGATATTGCACTCTGCACTTTCTGTGCAGATTTTGGAGCAGATTGTGGCTGATCGAGAGGTCGGTTTCAGACATTCGTCCCGGAGATCCAAGGTAGTCTTGCAGGCGTCCGCAGGCCCTGGCGTCCCCTCATATGTTCTACATTTCTGTTTTATTTTCTTTCGAGACAGATGTAGTTTTCTTTCAGACCAATATTTGTAGCTATTCATAGAATGTTCGTGGATTGTGACACCAGTTTTGGGTGGTAGTAATAGTTTCAAGGTTAAGCAATATTTATTTAATCCCGCATTTGCTATCACCTGATTTAAACTGTTTACTTATATTCAATTAATTGTAAAAGAAAACGGTTAGCTAAATTCTAACATTGGTTTGCCTAGCGAGTATGATGTTAGGCGCTATCACGATCCCGACGATTGAGAATTTGGATCGTGACAAATGGATAATAAAAATGGATTACAAAACAAAAAAAGGTTAAAAAAAAGAAGACTAACCAATGAAAATAAGATGCAATCTGCATCTTTTCCCAGTCCCCCACTCCCCCATTTCACTCACGACTCACCACCACTCCCTCACACACACGATCTTGCGCACACACACACACGACACCTATCTATATATCTAATACCCACACTTCACAAAAAAAGAGGAGAAAGGAAGGAATGAAATTGAGAGGAGGATTTTCAAGAGGGAGGTCTAGGAACAGAAGAAAACAACGTGAAAAAGAGAGGAAGGTAAAAAAAAAAAAAAAACTGATTATAAAAATTTTCAGCAATTAGGAGAAACATAACATTTTTCTTTTAGAGTAAAAAATGAACTTGAAGAGATAGTTATTCAGTGGAGTTGCTCTATTTAGAGTCGAAAATCGAAGTGTCCGCCGTGGTTTAACTTCGTGGGTTCAACTCAGCAGATTGTAGATATTTTTTTGTAGTGAAATTATACAAAAGGTAACACTCAATCTCTTTTGTTAGTTTAATATAATGTATAACTGAATGTATGATGTTAGTTTATTTAAATTCAGTTATTCTTTTGCTTTCTTTTGTATTTTAGATGGCGTCGGTTTCTTCTTGTTATTTATATATGTATATGTATATGCATGTTTGGAATTTAAAGAATTGAACTAATCTGAAAGTTGCTCTTAACTTTTAATCTTTAGTTCTAATCTATTCTTTTGCCATAATTTCACGTTCAATCCCCGCGGCATGTTGATCGAGTTTGCGTAACCTTTTTTGGGGATTTGGATGTTGCTTCCCTTGAGATAATTTGCATAAACTTGATCAATAAGAATCTTATTTCTTATCTTTATATATTGACTTTCTTCTAGTAAATATAATTTCATTAGTTTGTCAGATTATTTATCGGAATTGCTTTAGAGTGATGTTAGCCATTTTAATTCAGTTTGGGGATATAGATATTATTTATTTCACCATAAGAAAAATAGTTAAAGAATCCCTTAAGTTTTCTTTTATTTACTTCATTCTAAGAAACTCTACTACGTTGCTTCCTCGGACCTCTATGTGCGTTAGAAATTTTTGTTAATATAGTATAAAGGTATGATTTCGGCTTTGCTCTAACAATAGGCAAGTCTGCAGAATCAACTTAACGGAATTTTTCATGGCTTCTTTCAAAGCTTTAATTCACCTTTTGCTTTAAATAATAATTATAAATATGTTTTTTTTTTGTAGTTTGAATATTTTTCTTACATTGCTGATGATGTTGCATTACTGAGAAATCATTAGTAGTTAGGTTGTATGGATTTAAATTAATAAACCAAATAGTGGGTAAAAAAATAAAACTACACTCAAAGTTAATGAAGCTATAGGCTGGCTCATTTATTTATTTTTTGTAAAATAAATATTATACATTAACTCCAAAAATATTAAGCCAAATTATAAGAATATACAATTAAATATCTTGAATATTAAAGAGACAAAATAATTAAATATTCTAAATACGCTATTAGCCCATGTGTTCATACCCAAACCTTGGATTGATATGCTTAAATAATAAACGGATCATGTGCGCTTCCCGCGTCTTGATACCTTTCAATGTAAAATAATTATGTTTTAACCATGTGTACATTCCCGTACTTTGGTTTAACATCCAACTTCAAAGAAGAATACCTTGTATGCGTATTGTATCTTGGTGAACACAATTAATAAAATATAATAATTAATTAAGCGGTAATAAATAAGCCATAATCAATAAAATACAAGAATAGCTAAAAATTAATTTAAATCGTACATTAGTCAATAAAGCGACTGTGCTAGAACCACAGGACTCGAGGGGTACCTTACACCTTTCCCTCGGTCAACAGAATTTCTTACTCAATCTTCTGTTTTCGTAGACCATAAAGTAGGAGTCAAATCTTCCTTTTGATAAGGGATTCAATAAAAGGTGACTTGGAACACCAAAACTCAATTCCAAGTGGCGATTCTAAATAATAAATAATCCCTTTTCAAAACGTCACGTCAATTAGAAAAACTCTTCTAACTCAACCTCGTAATAGGGTTGTGCGAAAAAAAGAGGTGTGACAAGTAGGAAAATGCACAGGCGCGGCGCCACACGCGCCGCCCCACACGCCACGTCTATGGAGTTTTCTCAGAGTACGGAATTTCCCTCACTTTTTGATATCCATACGTGGTTTTCAACCCCCGAATGCGATCCTTGCTTAATCCCTTAGGGCTTTTATTCGGACTTCAAAGCTCCAAATCACTCGAATTTATTCCATAATATCTACATAGCTCGGAATCACTCCTACAAGGCATAAAATATACAATTAGTGCAAAACACTATAGATTAAAGCTCAAACTTAATTAAAGTGCAATAAACGATTAAAACACGAGATTTTAGCTTTAGCATCAACACCCCACACTTAAACCATTGCCTGTCCTCGAGAAATCAAACTACACTTCATATAGACACGACCTTTTTAAACAACTCTCCCAACTCATCACACCAAGAATATTTAAAACGGATTAAGTACAATACCCTAACATCCCAACCTCAAGATTTGACTCAAAAGCACCACACATTATTTATAACCCGCTCACTTACTCAAACACAAAGGGCAACGATATTACCTTTCCTTCATGAGTCAAGTGCCCTCACAACAATAGAGAGTAGTTCCACACTCAACAAAATTTAAGAACAATTAGGAACTCAATATAGAAAGAATTCACTCATTCCCAGAAACAAAATTCATATGACACAAAAGATGAACCATAGGATTGCCCGTAGTGTACTACTCAATTAATCGAGCCCATTCAGTCAAAGATGAAGTAGGACTTTAATTGATTGTAATGTACTCTGTGGGACGGGTAGGATACATTTAGATATAAGAGTGACTACACCTCTCTAAGCACTTTAATACATACATTTCATTTTTTACAACCCCACACTTATGTCAAACCATAACTCCACCTTCACATCAATATATATTAACTCCATACTTCTTTAAGCACAATTACATCAAGAGTTACAACTATCAAGGAATATTTTTCACAATCATGTAATTTTTTTTTCTTTTTCAATTCAAGTGGCTCTTTCTTTTTCAATACAATGGACCTTCTTCTTTATTTCATTAGTTCCATTCAAATGCCAAACCAACCACCCCACACTTTAACTTTTATAAAGTTCATAGTAAATTTAAGCGTTCAGCTAAATTTTAGCTAAATTATATGGTATCGGGTTGGTTGGTTCGGGCCCGGAATAGTTTTGGAGTGAAATGAGACACTTAGTCTCTTATTTAGACAGCTAAGTTAGAAAAGTCAACCGAAAGTTGACTTATGAGTAAACGAATTCGGATTTGGATTTTTATGGTTCGATTAGCTTCGTTGGGTGATTTTAGACTTAGGAGTGTGTCCGAAATATAATTTGGAGGTCCGTGGCAGAATTAGGCTTGAATTGGCGAAAGTTGGAAATTTGGCGATGTGGTCAGCAATGAAAAATTAGGTATCGGGGTCGGAATGGAATTTCGGAAGTTGGAGTAGGTTCGTAGTATTATTTGTGACGTGTGTGAAAATTTGAGGTCATTCGGACGTGATATGATAGGTTTCGGCGTCGTTGGCAAATTTTAGAAGTTTAGAAGTTCTTAGACTTGAATCCGAGGTTGATTTGATGTTTTGATATTGTTTTGGGTATTCGAAGGTTCGACTAAGTTCGGGTAGTGATATATGACTTGTTGGAATTATTGGTTGAGGTCTCGAAGGCCTCGGGTGTGTTTCGGATGGTTAGTGGATTGGGTTTTGGAGTTGGTGAATTGCTGAAACTGCTGGTGTGAATTTTTTGGTGTTTTCGCACCTACGGATGGGGAGCCGAAGGTGCAGTGGCCGCAGATGCGGAAGTTTGATCGCAGATGCAGATTTGGCCAACTGGGCGTTGAGCGTAGGTGCGGAGGAGTTGTCGCACCTGTGAGACCGCATGTGTGAAGGAGAACCGCAGGTGTGGCTCTTGGACCGCAAGTGCAGTCCGCAGATGCGAGGAAATAGTCCACAGATGCGAGACCCCTGAGCAGAAATTATATAAGCCACACTTCGCGAATTTTTGCCCTTTCTTCACCATTGTTGGCCGGATTTTGAGATTTGGACAGTGAAATTCAAGGGGGAAACAAGAGATATCAGTGAGGTAAGTTACTTGGGCTTTATTACGTGTGTTTATGATGTTTTTCCACTGTTTAGTCATGAAATTGGTAGGAATTTAGGGTGAAGTTGAGAGAGTTAGGGCTTGAGTTTTGGAGAGTTTGAGGTGAGGATTTGAGGGACCAAACAGAGTCGGATTTCGATGAATTTGATATGGTTAGACTCGGGAGTGAACGAGGTTTCAAGTTCTGTAATTTTTGACGGATTTCGAGACGTGGTCCTAGGGGCCGGGTTTTAGCCTAATTCGGATTTTTGGCCTATTTTTGTAGTTTTTCTTGTGGAATTCGTTTCTTTAGCTTATGTTGATAGTATTATTTTTGTTATGGATAGATTCAGATATTTTGGAGACCGAGTCGAGGGACGAGGGCTTCCCGGAGTAGGATTTCACGTTGTTAAGGTAAGTAACAGTTTTAACTCTGACTTTGAGGGTATAAACCCGGAGAATTTGATATCATATAACTTTTTGGAGGTGATATCCACGCTAGGTGACGGGCGTGTGGGTGTATGTCGTGAGGGAGTGAGACTTGGTCCGTCCAGTGAGGTTGTGAGGCCTAATAGCCATTATCTGTGTTTATGTATTTACATGTTGTTGAACTTGACTGTCTTCATGTTAGGGATCATGCTTAGACTTTATTCATGCTCACATTATTTGCACTCAGTCATAGAAATTCTTTTACATGTTTACCTCAGTCTCTATTATCTTGTTGATACGCTGTAATACTTGATTTGGGTTGTGTTCCCTTATTTGTTGAGAATTGTGAGGCTAGAGAGGTACATGACTGAGTGAGGCCGAGGGTCTGTTGTGAGATATTTGATTATAGAACGTGAGTTATCCATGCAGATCTAGATTGTACTATAGCATGTGAGTTGTCCGTGAGCACGTGAGTTGTCTGTGCGGGATCCAGATATGATATGATAGCACGTGAGTTGTCCGTGCAACACGTGAGTTGTCTGTGCTTAGCACTTGGGCTGTAGGACCCCCTCTGGAGTCTGAACACCCCCAGTGAGCGCATGTACCTATTGAGTGTGTGCATTGAGGGTTGAGTGATGGAGTGACGTTGCTAAGAGGTTTCATTTACTTTTGTTGTTGCTGCATTTACCTACTAATTGCCTTGTAGCATTTGCTTATTTATGGAAATTACTTGCTTACTACTGTTTATCCTTAATTGTGAAAAGAAGTAATTGGATTGTTCTGCTTAGCTCGTCACTACTACTCAGTTCCTTAGTTATTTCTGTTACTACTGAGTCGGTTATACTCATACTACACCCTGCCCTTTATGTGCAGATCCAGGTGAGTTAGAGCGCGGCGATCTTTGAGTTCAGGCCGGCTATCTTTGGAGACTGCAAGGTAGCTGCTAGCGTCTGCAGGACCTTGTTACTCCTTTTATCATCTATTTCTTCTTTTGGGCTATATTAACAGTTAGACACTTTACATATCTTAGTTCATATATTTAGACGCTCATGACTTAGTGACACCCTGATGTTTGGGGCTCGTTTTTGTATTTTCTATATTTATATTTAGAGTTGGCTTGATTTATGAGAAATTCAAATATCGGAAATATTTTATTAAATTCTTATAATCAAATTAGTAGTTATATTTTTGGGAAGTAGGCTTGCCTTGTATCACGATAGGCGTCATCACGACATGGTTTAGAATTGGGTCGTGACAAGTTAGTATCAGAGCCTAGGTTACATAGGTATCACAAGTCATGAGCAGGTTTAGTAGAGTCTTGCGGATCAGTACGGAGACATCTGTACTTATCTTCGAGAGGCTGCAAAACCCTTAGGAATAATCCCACATTCTTGAACTCTTGTTGTATGAATCCATTGCTTCTTGTAACTAAACTTCTATTATTTCATTCTCTCACAGATGGTGAGGACACATGCTACCGGACAGGATGCGCAGCCACCAGTTGAAACCATGAGGGGTTGAGGCCGCGGCCGAGGCCGCGGTAGGGGTAGAGGTGTAGCTCAGATCTTGACCGCATGCACCAGTCTTGCTCAGGTGGTCTCTATTTCCACTAAAGCAGCTACTTCTCAGGCTGGGGGAGGCACTCATACTCCCGCCGCACGCACTCCCGAGCAGGTTGTTCAGGGACTTCAGACCCCGGGGGCACCTCCAACCCAGCCGGTGCACCTGCTCAGGATTATGTGGTTCCAGACATGCCTGATTACAAGCAACGCAGGTTGGAGAGGTTTGGTAGACTTCAGCCTCGGACTTTCAGCGGTGCAGAGGGCGAGGATGCCCAGGGTTTCTTAGACAAGTGTCAGAGGATTCTCCATACAGCGGGTATTGTGGAGACCAGTGGGGTCTCGTTTACTACCTTCCAGTTTTCAGGAGCTGCCTTTACTTGGTTGGAGGCTTATGAGAGGCGTAGGCCTGTTGGTGCAGCGCCCCTTACATGGCAGCAGTTCTCCGCTCTCTTTCTGGAGAAGTATGTGCCACAGTCTCGCAGGGAGAAGATGCGCAGGCAGTTTGAGCAGTTACGTCAGGATGATATGACCGTGACGCAGTATGAGATGAGATTTTCATAGCTAGCCCAACATGCTGTTTGGTTGGTTCCTACAGATAAGGAGAGGATCAGGAGGTTCGTGGATGGGCTCTCGCATCAACTTCAGATTCTTATGACTAGGGAGAGGGTGTCAGGTTCTACTTTTGAGGAGGTGGTTGACATTACCCGAGAGATTGAGTCAGTTTGTCACCAGGAGCGAGTTGAGAGGGAGGCCGGGGATCTGGTAGTTTTGGTGGTGTTCCTTCTGGAGGTCAGATTCAGCACGGCAGAGGTCGTCCATTTAGGCCTGCTCAGTTAGCTCGCCCAGTTCACAGTGGTGCATCATCGGGGCATGGCTCCTACAGTCATCAGCAGGGTCAGTCATCATTCAGTGCACTACCAGCGCAGGGTTCTCATCATGTCCCGTCCACTCAGGTATCACCGGGTAGTTCTTTTGGTCGCCAGGAGCAGCAGTTTTGCTAGATGAGGGGTTGTTTCGAGTGCGGGGATTTTGATCACATCATGAGAAATTGCCCTAGACTATTGGGTGGGACTCCACAGTGGAGTACTCGGTCGATAGCACCAGCACTAGTTCCTCCACCACTCGCCCAACCAGCTAGGGGTGGGCCTCAGCCAGTGAGGTGCGGAGCCCAGTCAGTTAGGGGTCGCCCTAGAAGGGGAGGTCGATCAGGTGGTGGTCAGGCCCATTTTTATGCACTTCCATCCAGACCAGATGCTATAGCCTCATATGCCGTGATTACATGTATTGTTTCAGTCTGTCATCGAGATGACTCGGTCTTATTTGACCCTGGTTCCACATATTCATATATTTCATCATATTTTGCTCATTTTCTGGATATACCCTGTGAGTCTTTAGTTACATCTATTCATGTGTCTACTCCTGTGGGTGATACTATTGTTATGGACCGCGTGTATCTGTCATGTATGGTGTATATTGGGGGTCTGGAGACCCGAGTAGATTTGTTATTGCTCACCATGGTTGACTTTGATGTGATATTGGGCATGGATTGGTTATCTCCATGTCATGTTAGTTTAGATTGTCACGCTAAGACTATGACCTTGGCGATGCCGGGATTCCCGAGAGTTGAGTGGAGAAGTTCCATATATTATGTGCCTAATCGGGTGATTTCATACCTGAAGGCTCAGCGTATGGTTGAGAAAGATTGCCTATCTTATTTGGCTTTTGTGAGGGATGTCAGTGCTGAGGCTCCCACTATTGATTCTGTTCCAGTGGTCCGTGATTTTTCGGACGTGTTTCCTGCAGACCTATCGGGCATGCCGCCTGATAGGGACACTGATTTTGGTATTGATTTGTTGCTAGGCACTCGGTCTATTTCTATTCCACCGTATCGTATGGCACCGGCAGAGTTGAAGGAATTGAAAGAACAACTTCAGGAACTCCTGGATAAGGGGTTCATTCGGCCTAGTATGTCGACTTGGGGTGCAACGGTTCTATTTGTGAAGAAGAATGATGGTTCCATGAAGATGTGTATTGACTACAGGCAGTTAAACAAGGTCATAGTCAAGAACAAGTATCCTTTGCCTCGTATTGATGATTTGTTTGACCAGCTTCAGGGAGCGAGGGTGTTCTCCTAGATTGACTTGAGGTCCGGGTATCATCAGCTGAAGATTCGGGATGCGGATATTCCTAAGACGGCTTTCAGGACACGTTATGGCCATTATGAGTTCTTGGTGATATCTTTTGGGCTGACCAATGCCCCTGCAGTGTTCATGCATTTGATGAACAGTGTATTCCAGCCATATTTGGACTCCTTCGTTATTGTGTTCCTTGATGACATCCTGGTGTACTCTCGTAGCCAGGAGGAGCATGCCCAACATTTGAGGATTAAATTGCAGAGGTTGAGGGAGGAGAAGCTTTATACAAAATTCTCCAAGTGTGAGTTTTGACTCAGTTCAGTAGCATTCTTGGGGCATGTGGTGTCCGGTGAGGGTATTCAGGTGGACCCAAAGAAGATAGAGGCGGTGCAGAGTTGGCCTAGACCGTCCTTAGCTACAGAGATTAGGAACTTCCTGGGTTTGGTAGGCTATTACCGTCGCTTTGTAAAGGGATTCTCATCTATTGCTTCGCCCTTGACCAAATTGACCCAAAAGGGTGCTCCATTCAGGTGGTCGGACGAGTGTGGGGAGAGCTTTCAGAAGATCAAGGTTGCTTTGACCACAACCTTAGTGTTAGTTCAACCATCATCTTCAGGTTCCTATACCGTGTATTGTGACGCCTCGAGGTTAGGCATTGGTTGTTTTTTAATGCAGGAGGGTATGGTGATTGCCTATGCCTCGCGCCAGTTGAAGACCCACGAGAAGAATTATCCGGTGCATGATCTTGAGTTAGCAACCATTGCTCATGCCTTGAAGATTTGGAGCCATTATTTGTATGGGTTCCATTATAAGATTTATACTGATCACCGGAATCTACAGCATCTGTTTAAGCGGAAGGACCTTAATTTACGCCAACGGAGATGGTTGGAGCTTCTTAAGGACTATGATATCACTATTCTGTACCATCCGGGGAAGGCTAATGTGGTGGCCAATGCCTTGAGTCACCGGGTAGAGAGTTTGGGGAGCTTTGCATATCTTCCAGCAGCACAGAGACCCTTAGCATTGGATGTTCAGGCCTTAGCAAGCCATCTTGTGAGGTTGGATATATCTGAGCCTAGACGAGTATTGGCTTGTGTAGTCTCCAGGTCTTTTCTCTATGACCGTATTAGGGAGTGCCAGTATGATGACCCATACTTGCTCGTTCTTCAAGACAGGGTCCGGCGAGGTGATGCCAGGGATGTGACCATTGGTGATGATGGTGTGATGAGGATGCAGGACCGGATATATGTGCCTAACGTAGATGGGCTTCGGGAGTTGATTCTTGAGGAGGCCCATAGCTCACGGTATTCCATCCGTCCGGGTGCCGCAAAGATGTACCAGGATTTGAGATAGCATTATTAGTGGAGGCGGGTGAAGAAGGATATAGTTGGATTTGTGGCTCGGTGTCTTAACTGTCAGCAGGTTAAGTATGAGCACCAGAGGTCGGGTGGCTTTCTTCAGAGATTGGATATTCCGGAGTGGAAGTGAGAGCGGATCACCATGGACTTTGTAGTTGGGCTCCCACGGACTCCGAGGAAGTTCGATGCTATATGGGTTATTGTGGATCGGCTGACCAAGTCTGCGCACTTCATTCATGTTGATACTACTTACACTTCAGAGCGGTTAGCTGAGATTTATATCCGAGAGATCGTTCGTCTGCATGGTGTCCCGATTTCTAACATTTCTGATAGAGGTACTCAGTTCACATCGCAGTTTTGGAGGGTCGTGCAACGGGAGTTGGGTACTCATGTTGAGTTGAGCACAGCTTTTCACCCTCATACAAACGGGCAGTCCGAGTGCACTATTCATATATTGGAGGACATGTTGCGCGCTTGTGTCATTGATTTTGGGGGTTCATGGGACCCGTTTCTGCCACTCGCGGAGTTTGCATATAATAATAGTTATCAGTCGAGTATTCAGATGGCTCTGTACAAGGCTTTATATGGGAGGAGGTGTAGATCTCTGGTTGGATGGTTTGAGCCAGGTGAGGCTAGGCTCTTGGGTACAGATTTGGTGCATGATGCTTTAGATACGGTGAAATTGATTCAGGAGCGGATTCGCACGGTGCAGTCTAGGCAAAAGAGCTATGCAGACAGGAAGGTTCGGGATGTATCTTACATGGTCGGGGAGAAGGTATTGTTGAAGGTTTCACCTATGAAAGGTATTATGAGATTTGGGAAGAAGGGCAAGTTGAGCCCTCGGTTTATTGGTCCGTTTGAGGTACTTCAGAGGATTGGGGAGGTGGCCTATGAGCTTGCTTTGCCACCCAGCTTGTCGAGTGTGCATCCGGTGTTTTATGTTTCCATGCTTCGGAAGTATGTTGGGGACCCGTCCCATGTTTTGGACTTCAGCACGGTTCAGTTGGAGGGTGATATGACTTATGATGTGGAGCCGGTGGCTATTTTGGATCGGCAAGTCCAGAAGTTGAGGTCAAAGAACATTGCTTCAGTAAATGTGCAGTGGATAGGCTAGCTCGTGGAGAAGGCCACCTGGGAGACCGATCGGGAGATGTGGAGCAGATATCCACGCATATTTGAGACTCCAGGTATGTTTCAAGACTCATTCGAGGACGAACATTTGTTTAAGAGGGAGAGGATGTAACGACCCGGTCGGTCGTTCCGAAAGTTATAGCCCTGTTTTTCCCATTTCTGCTTCTTTATATGTTGTTCAGCTAAATTGTATGGTATCGAGTAGGTTAGTTCGGGCCCAGAGTAGTTTTGGACTGAAATGAGATACTTAGTCTATTATTGAGAAAACTAAGTTAGAAAAGTCAATCGGAAGTTGACTTATGAGTAAAAGAATTCGGATTTAGATTTTTATGGTTCGTTTAGCTTCGTTGGGTGATTTTAGACTTGGGAGTGCGTCCGGAATGTAATTTGGAGGTCTGTGGCAGAATTAGGCTTGAATTGGAGAAAGTTGGAAATTTGGCGATGTGGTCGGCAGTGGAAAATTAGGTATCGAGGTCGGAATGGAATTTTGGAAGTTGGAGTAGGTTTGTAGTGTCATTTGTGACGTGTGTGCAAAATTTGAGGTCATTCAGACGTGGTTTGATAGGTTTCGGCTTCGTTGGCGAATTTTGGAAGTTTAGAAGTTCTTAGGCTTGAATCCGAGGTTGATTTGGTGTTTTGGTCTTGTTTTGGGTGTTTCGAAGGTTCGACTAAGTTCGGGTTGTGATATATGACTTGTTGGAATTATTGATTGAGGTCCCGAGGGCCTCGGGTGTGTTTCGGATGGTTAGTGGATTGGGTTTTGGAGTTGGTGAATTGCTGAAACTGCTGGTGTGAATTTTCTGGTGTTTCCGCACCGGCGGATGGGGAGCCGCAGGTGAAGTGGTCGCAGATGCATAAGTTTGATCGCAGATGCGGATTTGGATAACTGGGCGTTGAGTGCAGGTACGGAGGAGTTGTAGGAGAAGCGCAGGTGCGAGGTCTTAGCGGATAAGTGGTTTCCGCAGGTGCGGCTCTAGGACCGCAGGTGCGGTTCGCAGATGCGAGGAAATGGTCTGCAGGTGCAAGACCCCTGGGCAGAAACTATATAAGCCACACTTCGTGAATTTTTGCCCTTTCTTCACCATTGTTGGCCGAATTTTGAGCTTTGGGCAGTGAAATTCAAGGGAGAAACAAGAGATATCAGTGAGGTAAGTTACTTGGGCTTTATTACGTGTGTTTATGATGTTTTTCCACTGTTTAGTCATGAAATGGGTAGGAATTTAGGGTGAAGTTGAGGGAGTTGGGGCTTGGTTTTGGAGAGTTTGAGGTGAGCATTTGAGGGACCAAATGGAGTCGGATTTTGACGAATTTGATATGGTTAGACTCGGGAGTGAACGAGGTTTCTAGTTCTGTAATATATGACGGGTTTCGAGACGCGGGCACGGGGGCCGGGTTTTAGCCTAATTTGGATTTTTGGCCTATGTTTATAGTTTTTCTTGTGGAATTCGTTTCTTTAGCGTATGTTGATAGTATTATTCTGGTTACAGATAGATTTGGAGGTTTTGGAGACCAAGTCGAGGGACGAGGGCATCCCGGAGTAGGATTTCACATTGTTAAGGTAAGTAGTAGTTTTAACTCTGGCTTTGAAGGTATAAACCCGGACAATTTGATATCATGTAACTGTTTGGAGGTGATACCCACGCTAGGTGATGAGCGTGTGGGTGTACGCCGCGAGGGATTGAGACTTGGTCTGTCCCGTGAGGCTGTGAGGCCTAATAGCCATTATTTGTGTTTATGTATTTACATGTTGTTGAACTTGATTGTCTTCATGTTAGAAATTATGCTTAGGCTTTATTCATGCTCACATTATTTGCACTCAGTCATAGAAATTCTTGTACATGTTTACCTCAGTCTCTATTATCTTGTTGATACGCTGTAATACTTGATTTGGGTTGTGTTCCTTTATTTGCTGAGAATTGTAAGGCTAGAGAGGTACATGACTGAGTGAGGCCGAGGGTCTATTGTGAGATATTTGATTATAGCACGTGAGTGGTCCGTGTGATCCAGATTGTACTATAGCACGTGAATTGTCCGTGCAGCACATGAGTTGTCCGTGCGGGATCCAGATATGATATGATAGCACGTGAGTTGTCCGTGCAGCATGTGAGTTGTCCGTGCTTAGCGCTTGGGCTGTAGGAGCCCCTCCGGGGTCTGAACACCCCCAGTGAGCGCATGTACCTATTGAGTGTGTGCATTGAGGGCTGAGTGATGGAGTGACGTTGCTATGAGGTTTTATTTACTTTTGATGTTGCTGCATTTACCTGCTAATTTCTTTGTAGCATTTGCTGATTTATGGAAATTACCTGCTTACTACTGTTTATCCTTAATTGTGAAAAGAAGTAATTGGATTGTTCTGCTTAGCTCGTCACTACTACTCAGTTCCTAAGTTATTTCTGTTACTACTGAGTCGGTTTTACTCATACTACACCCTGCACTTTATATGCAGATCCAGGTGAGTTAGAGTGCGGCGATCGTTGAGTTCAGGCCGGCTATCTTTGGAGACTGCAAGGTAGCTGCTAGCGTCCGCAGGACCTTGTTACTCCTTTTATCATCTATTTCTTCTTTTGGGCTGTATTGACAGTTAGACAGTTTACATAACTTAGTTCATATATTTAGACGCTCATGACTTAGTGACACCCCGATGTTTGGGGCTCGTTTCCGTATTTTCTATATTTATATTTAGAGTTGGCTTAATTTATGAGAAATTTAACTATTGGAAATGTTTTATTAAATTCTTATAATCAAATTAGTAGTAATATTTTTGGGAAGTAGGCATGCCTTGTATCACGATAGGCGCCATCACGACATGGTTTAGATTTGGGTCGTGACACCTATTCTCCACCATATTCACCACTATAAAGTTTACAGGAAATACAAACTTATCTACCCGAAATAACACATCTTCCACTATCTCCTCGGGTATTAAAGTTGTTTGGTCAGCCAGCTGCAAAGATATTGGTGCTGACCTTATCTCTTCAGTCTTCTTTTCCAACTTCCATTAAATAAACAAAGGCATTAAGTTAATTGAGGCACCAGAATCACATAACGACTTATCAAAATTAATAGAGCCTGAAGAGCAAGGTATAGTAAAACTCCCCGGATCTCCACACTTTTGTGGGAGTTTGTTTTGCAAGATTGTACTACAATGCTCTGTGAGTTTGACCATGGAGGTCTCTTCTATCTTCCTCTTCATTGTGAGGATCTCCTTCAAGAACTTGGCATAAGCTGGCATTTGGGAGAGCACTTCTGTGAATGGAAAATTTACATTAACTTGTTTGAGCATGTCCAGAAATCTCTCAAATTTCTTGTCCAGCTTTTCTCTATACAGCTTCTGGGGAAAAGGTAAAGCAGGCATATGTTTGCTCTCTTCAGAGTCCTCCCTTCTCGGATTCTCTTCCTTCTTCTTTTTGTTAGCTCCTTCTTGTCTTTCTTCTTCTTATCAACTTTATTCTTTAGTTGCTCTCCACTTTCTTTTCCAAGTATCACATCTTTTTGGATCGGAGTCGGATCTTTCAATACTTGTCCGCATATCAGAGTTATAACATTCATTATTTCCTTGGGATTTCTTTTAGTATCAACTGGCAGAGTACCTAGGATCCTTTCCGATAATATTGTTACAATCTGTCCCACTTGTCTCTCCAGATTTCAAAAACACTCTACCTATTTCATTGATAGCTGCTACATGTTCCCGTAAAGTTGCACTATGAGTTTCAAGCTTCACTTCAGTTTTTTGAATAAAGGCCTTCATGAGATCTTATATGCCAGACTGAATAGGCTGTTGAGGCTTAAATTGCTACCTCGATTTTGTAAGACAGGCGCTCCTTGTCCCTGGGGTATAGGATTATTTTGTTTCCATGCATTCGATGTACCTTCAGGTGAACTCCATGAAAAACTGGGGTGCCTCTAACCCATTGCATTAAAGTTGTATTTGCCCATAGCATTCATTTCCTCAGTTGAGGCCTGACACTCATGAGTAGGGTGTCCACTTCTACATATATCACAAGCTGCATGAGGTTCACTCCGTATTGAAGCTAAGGTAAGCTTCCTTATCTCTTTTTCCATGGCATCAAGTTGTACCTGCAAAGATGTGTTAGCATCAACCTAGTGAACACCAGTCGCTCTTCTTTTTTCAGCAATCTTAGAGGGACATTGATTAGCATCTTCAGATAACTCACCAAGAATAGTGACTATCTCCTCTGGTGTCTTCTTTATCGACGGGCCTCCAGCTGCATTGCTCAATGTTCTACGTGAGGCCGGTGTCAATCCATCCCAAAATTCCTGTAGTTGCATCCAGAGTTCAATTCCGCTATGTTGACACATTCTGACTATCTCCTTACCTCGCCTAAGCTACAAACACAGTCTCAGTATCTTTCTAGCAGAAGTTGTGGATCTCTCTTCTAAACTTGCCCGTTTTAGTTGAGAAGAAATATATATCAAGAAATTTTTTGGTCATCTCCTCCCATGTTCTAATTGATCCCTGGGGTAAGCTCCGAAGCCATTGATTTGCGACATTTTTTTGAGTCTAAAGGGGAATGGCTAAAGTAAACTGCATCTTGTGAAACAAAATTGTATTGAAAGGTGTTCATAATCTCCTCGAAGTCCGTTAGATGTTTGTTTGGATCTTCGTTCATCTTTCCTCTAAAGACACAACAGTTTTGAAGCGTTTGGAGCAACTCTTGCTTCAACTCAAAATTGTTTGTTGCAACTGGAGGTGGTCTAATACTTGACAATCCTTGGTTGTAGACCGGTCTAGAAAAATCACCAAGTGGTCTCCCAGCACTGCGAGCTATGTTTCTGAACTGGTCTGCACCCACGGGTTGATTTTGATTAAGTGTGTGACCCCTCTATTTTTCATAAATGTGCTGCGCATCTCAAATAGCTACTTCTTAAGCATTCGGTGAAGATTTTTCTCGTTGTTACCTTGCCTCTCTTGCAGCCAAATCCATATTATCATCATCTCCAGCCATATTTTCTTTGGTTGAGGATTGCCCAACCCTCTTTATATTCTACGAGAGATTTCTTTCCTTCGTTGTCTGTCACGGTTGTTTCTCCATTTCCGGTTCGTATGGTAGCAATTCTTTCCCATAAGATCGAGTCATGCACCACTCTTACCTGCAACCTGCACACAGTCAAAAAACACCAACCGTAAAAAGGGTAAAATAAAATAAAATAAAATAAAATACAAATTCCTGAATTAGCACTACAAGCTATTTCAAACACTATTGATTGCCAATCTCCGGCAACGACGCCAAAATTTGACGAACGCAAAATACACACTTAAATATTCTCGCTTGTCGACTATAGTATAATATAATATCGTATCTACATATATTGAATTTGAACAGTACTATTGTAGTTTGTAGCTAGATTGCTATCCAAGATGATCAACAGTTAAGAATTACATCAATTAAAACTAAAATTAACTAAGAATCTAGAGCTAATTGACTAATGAAAATTGCAACAAAGGTAAGCAAAGAAGAGATCAGTGGGAGAAAATAGGGGTTGATAGGATAGGTCCAAGATAATTATCTGGGATTTAACTCTTGTTAATTCACTTCTAATGTTTAAGTGAGCCTCTCTAATTCACTCAATTATTAGTTCAAACGTTTAGTAGAAACTCCTCTCTCGATTAAGTCTCAACCTCACAAGATGAACTAAATTAAGCTCGGTGAAAATATGCAAGAATTCGTAGTGGATTGGTCTTTAGGAGAACCTCTTTCGATTATCCTCCTAACTAAGTTCAATCAATAATTCAACTAGCCTCTTTCGATTACTAAGAAGAATTAATAAACTCAACCAACAAGATAATGCAAAGATACCACAAGTTATGCCTCTCTCGATTACATGAACATGTGAATATAGATGTAACAATTAAAATACCCAAACCAATTCAATACATAAAAACTAGAGTTAATATCCACAAACAAATATCAATACATCAAATCTATCAAACTCTGAAGGGAAGTACTCCATAGATATGGAGTAATTCATCCCAAGTATATTTAAAGTAAAAAAAAACAGAAAACAATCCAAACTCGTGTCTTGAGTGAGGTTGAATGATGAATTCCTTTTGATATCCAAGCGTGGTTTTCGACTCCCGAATGCGATCCCTGCTTAATCCCTTGGCTTTTACTCAGACTTTAAAGCTCCAAATCACTTGAATTCATTCCATAATATCTACATAGCTCAGAATCACTCCTACAAGGCATAAAATATACATTCAGTGCAAAACACTAGCGATTAAAGCTCAAACTCAATTAAAGTGCAGTATATTAGATTGCAATAAGCGAATAAAATACGAGATTATAGCCTACAACCATTAGCCTTCTTGGGTTACACCCCACACTTGTTCCTCACTCAGTGCAGCCTTTTCTTTTAAACTCTTCACTTTCCACTCAACACTTGCAGCTGGCTTCTCCTTTTTAACCCTCGTTTCTACATTCATCTCAAAAGTCACAGTCTCCTCTCCCACTCTAAGCATGAGCCTTCTCTCATGTATATCTAAGATCGCTCTACCCGTTGCTAAGAATGGTCTTCGTAAGATTAGAGGGACCTCCTTATTCTCCTCCATATTCACCACAATAAAGTTTACAGGAAATAGAAATTTATCTACCCGAACTAACACATCTTCCACTATCCCCTCGGGTATTAAAGTTGTTTGGTCAACCAGCTACAAAGATATTGGTGCTGACCTTATCTCTCCAATCTTATTTTCTAACTTCCTGTAAATATACAAAGGCATTAAGTTAATTGAGGCACCAGAATCACATAGCGACTGTTCAAAATTAATAGAGCCTGAAGAGCAAGGTATAGTAAAACTCCCTGGATCTCCATATTTTTGTGGGAGTTTGTTTTGCAAGATTGCACTACAATGCTCTGTGAGCTTGACCACAGAGTTCTCTTCTATATTCCTCTTCATTGTGAGGATCTCCTTCAAGAATTTAGCATAAGCTGGCATTTGGGAGAGCACTTTTGTGAATGAAAAATTTACATTAACCTGTTTCAGCATGTCCAGAAATCTCTCAAAATTCTTGTCTAGCTTTTCTCTATACAACTTCTCGGGAAAAGATAAAGCAGGCATATGTTTGCTCTCTTCAGAGTCCTCCCTTCTCGGATTCTATTCCTTCTTCTTTTTGTTAGCTCCTTCTTTCCTTTTTTCTTCTTATCAAATTTATTCTTTAGCTGCTCTCCACTTTCTTTTCCAAGTATGACATCTTTTTGGATCGAAGTGGGATCTTTCAATACTTGTCCACATCTCATAGTTAGAACATTAACTACTTTTTTGGGATTTCTTTCAGTATCAACTGGCAGAGTACATGGGATCCTTTCCGATAATATTGTTGCACTCTGTCCCACTTGTCTCTCCAAATTGCAAAAACGACTACCTATTTCATTAATAGCTGCTCCATGTTCCCGTAAAGTTGCACTATGAGTTTCAAGCTTCTCTTCAGTTTTCTGAATAAAGGCCTTCATGAGATCTTCTATGCCAGACTGAATGGGCTGTTGAGGCTGAAATTGCTGCCTCTGCTAATTTTGGAAGACTGGCTCTCCTTGTCCCTAGGGTCTAGGATTATTTTGTTGACATACATTCGTTGTACCTTCAGGTGAACTCCATGAAAATTCGGGGTGCCTCTGACCCGTTGCATTAAAGTTGTATTTGCCCACAGCATTCACTTCCTTAGTTGAGGTCTGACACTCATGAGTAGGGTGTCCCCTTCCACATATATCACAAGTTGCATGAGGTTCACTTTGTATTGAAGCTAAGGTAAGCTTCCTTATCTCTTTTGACATGGCATCAAATTGTACATGCACAGATGTGTTAGCATCAACCTGGTGAACACCAGTCGCTTTTTTTCTTTTAGCACTCTTAGGGGGACATTGATTAGCATCTTCAGATAACTCATCAAGAATAGTGACTATCTCCTTTGGTGTCTTCTTTATCAATGGGCCTCAAGCTGTATTGCTCAATGTTCTACGTGAGGCCGGTGTCAATCCATCCCAAAAGTCCTGGAGTTGCATCCACAGTTCAATTCCGCTATGTTGAAACTTTATGACTATCTCCTTACCTCACCCAAGCTTCAAACGTAGTCTCAGTATCTTTCTTGCAGAAGTTGTGGATCTGTCTTCTAAACTTGCCCGTTTTAGCTGAGAAGAAATATTTATCAAGAAATGTTTTGGTCATCTCCTCCCATGTTCTAATTGATCCCTGAGGTAAGCTTCGAAGCAATTCTTTGCGTCATCTTTGAGTGTGAAGGGGAATGGCTTAAGTAAACTGCATCTTGTGAAACACCAATGTATTGAAAGGTGTTCATAATCTCCTCGAAGTCCATTAGATGTTTGTTTGGATCTTCGTTCATCTTTCCTCTAAAGTCACAACAGTTTTGAAGCGTTTGGAGCAACCCTTGCTTTAACTCGAAATTATTTGCTGCAATTGGAGGTGGTCTAATACTTGACAATCCTTGGTTGTAGACCGGTCTAGCATAATCACCAAGTGGTCTCCCAGCACCGCGAGCTATGTTTATGAACTAGTCTGCACCCACATGTTGATTTCGATTAAGTGTGTGACCCCTCTCTTTTTCATAAATGTGTTGCGCATCTCACATAGCTGCTTCTTCAGCATTTGGTGCAGAGTTTTCTCATTGTTGTGCTGCCTCTCTTGCAGCCAAATCAATATTATCATCATCTCCATCCATAGTTTCTTTGGTTGAGGATTGCCCAACCTTCTCTATAGAGATTTCTTTCCTTCATCGGCTATCGCAGTTGTTTCTCCATTTCCGGTTCGTATGGTAGCAATTCTTTCCTAGAAGATCGAGTCATGCACCACTCTTACCTGCAACCTGCACACAGTCAAAGAACACCAACCATAAAAAGGGTAAAATAAAATAAAATAAAAATTCCAGAATTAGCACTACAAGCTATTTCAAACACTATTGATTGCCAATCCCCTGCAACGACGCCAAAATTTGATGAACGCAAAATACACACTTAAATATTCTCGCTTGTCAAATATAGTATAATATAATATTTTATCCACATATATTGGATTTGAACAGTATTATTGTAGTTTGTAGCTAGATTGCTATCCAAGATGATCAACAGTTGAAAATTATGTGAATTAAAACTAAAATTAACTAAGAATCTATAGCTAATTGACTAATACAAATTGCAACAAAAGTAAGCAAGGAAGAGATCAGTGAGAGAAAATAGGGGTTGATAGGATAGGTGCAAGATAATTGTTTGGAATTTAACTCTAGTTAATTCACTTCTAATGTTTAAGTGAGCTTCTCTAATTCACTCAATTATTAGTTCAAACGTTTAGTAGAAACTCCTCTCTCGATTAAGTCTCAACCTCACAAGATGAACTAAATTAAGCTAGGTGAAAATATGCAACAATTTGTAGTGGATTGGTCTTTAGGAAAACCTCTTTAGATTATCCTCCTAACAAAATTTAATCATTGATTCAACTAGCCTCTTTCGATTACTAAGAAGATTTAATAAACTCAACCAACAAGATAATGCAAAGATACCACTAGTTATGCCTCTCTCGATTACATGAACATGTGAATATAGATACAATAATTAAAATACCCAGAACGATTCAATACATAAAAACTAGAGTTAATATCCACAAACAAATATTAATACACCAAATCCATCAAACCCTAAAGAGAACTACTCCATAGATATGGAGTAATTCATCACAAATATGTTTAAAGTAAAGAAAAACATAAAACAATCCAAACTCGTGTCTTGAGTAAGGTTGAATTATGAATTCTTTTTGATATCCAGACGTGGTTTTCGACTCCCGAATGCGATCCCTGCTTAATCCCTTGGCTTGTACTCAGATTTTAAAGCTCCAAATCACTCGAATTCATTCTATAATATCTACATAGCTCGGAATCACTCCTACAAGGCATAAAATATACATTTAGTACAAACACACTAGCGATTAAAGCTCAAACTCAATTAAAGTGTAGTATATTAGATTGCAATAAGCGAATAAAATACGAGATTATAGCCTACAATCATTAGACTTAACATACTTTATAGAGATATGACCAATTACAATGCTAAACTCAGCTCATTGCAGCTTAATCTACAACAGTGACAGTGAAGCTATTGTCAAGTTACGAATGACTCTCTCATTTGTATAACGAAAGTTACTTAATATGTAACAAAAGAAAATGGGCAGCATTTCCCCTGATTTTACTGCTCCCTCAAGATTACTATAGGCGAGACAATAACACAATACAACCAGCAACTCAAAAATAACCTAACTACAATTTGGGACCTTTAATACAATAAAAACCCCAAATATACCATAACACATCCAATCAACAAGTTATCAAATAGCCTGAAATTGCAACGACGAGCGGCCAACCCACTAACCTACCACATGTGGCGTTTCTCCACACCCTTTATCCTTCCAAACTCTATAAATTAACAGCAAAATAAGCCAACATGAGTGGACTACAAAATAATCCACTAAAAGTAAAATAATCGAACGCACGGCTTCAGATCACCGTCCCGTGAGTTCTAACTATTAAGAAATAAATTTATCAACCTTCCTTGAAATTTAAAAGCTTAAATACAGAAAGTAGGCATTTTATTAACTATGAAGTACCTTCCAAAACTCAAACTACAAAGAAAAAGAGAGGCTGTATAATGATACTTATGTCGTAGGGATCGTTCTAATGTTGTCGCTTCTTGATTTTGTACTCGGGATGTTAATCCTTTTTGAAACCCTTGTAGAGAGCTTAAGGGTAAGTTTATGGTCTTATTCTGTTTGTGGTCTGTGGAAAAATGAAGAAAGAGACGAAATAAAGCGCGCATGCACACACACACACACATACACACACACACAC
>AWOL01S0001880.1:75430-115352 GCA_000715115.1 Nicotiana otophora | reverse complement strand
ATATATATATATATATATATATATATTCACTTTTGAAACGTCAAAGAGGTGCTATCTTGGCACCCTAGCATTGGCCCATCTTTAGACGCTTATATCTTTTTATCCGGATGTCGTATGAAGGAACGGTTAAGAGCGTTGGAAATTAAATTCCAAGACTTTCAATTTGGTATATAATATATACCAAGAAGACCTTATATAGCACATGAAATGTATTTCTCAAAAATCTTCGTTAGAAGACAAATCCTTAGTCGGTTTTTCCGCAACTTAAATCCGATTTTTATCAAACTTTATATTTTATATCCAAACATCATATATAGTACTATTATGACTTTACACTTATTTAAATCATGATTAACAAGTCTCACATTCTTTATACGTCACCTTGGGATGCACATAGTGTAATAGAATCATTCCTTATGCTTCCTTATCCGTGATTCTCACTGTTGCTTTCCCGTTTCATCATAGAGATTCAAAATCTCAAGTCTTCTGACCCAAACACAAAGATGAAAACTCAAGTACTCAGATTTCCTTACGCTGCAACCAAATTAAAGCATGCATGAGCTCTTCATGATTATTATTATTATTATGAACCAGAAGTCAAATGCAATGACCTCTGGACCTCCAGTATTTACCCGACGAACTCTTCACTTGTAATAGATGTCTTGCACTAAGGTAAGAGTCTCATTCATTTTTCTCTCAGATTCACTCAAGATTCACTTCGATTCTCTCTGATTTCACTTTGTCTCTTTAGATTTTACTCAATCTTGCTCGCATCATCGGCTCATCGTCATCTTTCACTATCATTTTTATAACTTGTTGAGCCCGAGAGGCATTGAATGCCACTATAAAAAGAGCCTTTATGGCTCTCACCTAACAACATCCAAAATATTGCGTAAGACCTAACACGAACAAAAAAGTAATACCAACATTTCATTAAAAAAACTAGGGTTTCTTACTGATTTCTTGTTTTCTCTTTTCGTTTCTGAGTGCTTTCACTGCTTCAAGCTTGAAGATTTGGGTCCTAGGCAATTAAAAGGAATCCATGTTTGGCTTGCTGCCCTTGAGAAGGTCAGTATCTATCCAACTCTTTCTTTGGTTGATTTATTCAAGAATCACAAGCATGATGTAGTCTTTTGTTAATTGCGATTGTGTTTTAGGATTGTTATTTTTTCTAATTTCATAATAATGTATTGTTGATTTGCGGTCGTTTGTCATGTTTCTGAATATCTCTGATTGGTATTGACTAGATTGATATGTGAACTTAATGACTTTCATTCTTATCTCAAACAGCCAACATGATTAAGTTTTCTTTAATATGCTTCAAATGACCTCTCATGCTTGCCTAGGTTTCAAATTTTCTATTAATGATCATGTTGTGATCTCTGTCTCTACACACTGTATCCTGCATTCTATTATTTTGTAGTCGATATTTGTTGTCTAATAATTCTAACTAAGATAAACTTGAAAGTTCATAGTTTAATCCTTCACCATTTAACTGAAGCATAAAAATTTAAGTGTTTAAGTGATCTCCTTATCTATACCTGTATCTGTTAACTCTAAGAGCAACTTCTGAGTTGTCACTATGATATTCATATGTTCATATCTGATTTTTGGTTGCATCTATATGAAACAGTCTTATTAAGGGGAACTATTATGAACTTCAGTGACCTTTCTGCATATATTCTATTATTATCAAGTTGTCTTTAACAAAATAGGACATTAGTCATTTTTGTTATAGTTGAATGATAACTGCTTTCAAGCTGAGTGTAATTGCCTCATGTTTAGATATAATTCTCAGTCAGTATAGCTGAGCTAAACCTGTTTGGCACAATATTTTCCCTGTCTTTAATCCCTTTATGACATTGTTGAAGCTTACCCTGTCTTTGTAAGATTATAACCTCATTTAAAGTATCTATGTGTAGTTGAGTTTAAATATTGTATGTACCCCTGTTTGTCTTCATTATCTCATGTTCCTGTACTTTGTTTTGAAATTGCATTCAGTCCTCTCCTTCCCTGCTGATCTGAATTGAATATGATCTGTAAATTCCAAGGGGACTTCTTATTGCTACTGCTTGGACATAATAGTTTACCTATTTAAGATTTGTGTTCTTATGAATATGTGATTCTGCCAATCAATTACAAATGAAGTACAGTTGATAACATGTGATCATGTTAAGCATCCTTAGGAACTCCATGTTTGAATTCGTAAACCTGTAGTCATACTAAGAATCCTGATCATGTTCTTGTATCTTTAATAACATCTGTAGAAATTGCTAATAATGATTGTTTGTCTGAACCTTTACTGATGCTTTTAAAAGTTCCAAGTAGTATTGTTAATTTATACATGTGATGGTGGTAAGACCAAGCTGGTTCTATAATTAGTCTGCCAAGGCAGAAGTATCTATATTTCTGGGTTGCTGCATATCTGAACTATGTGTTCTTTACCTATCTTTTGAATGTGATCCCAAGTGTTAGATCTTTAACAATAATACTGTAATGGTCCCCCCCCCCCATATATCCTTTAAATCTAACTTTCAGACTTGTTTAATATGTGTATCATTCATTTAGTATTAGAAATATATTCATAAAACGAAACTATTCTTGTGTCCTTATGTTATTCTGTGGAGGGAGAAGTATACTTTTGTGGTATGTTTTATTGTTGTTGTTGGTTTACATTGAAAGAGCCTCATTAGCACTTAAACCCATAGGAAAAAATGAGTCGTTAGTGGTTAGGGGTATTTGGGAGTGGAGTTTAACTCTAGGTTGGGCTGCTCTCCTCGTCATAAGCATTGCCCTAGGCCTTGAGACCCTTGGGAACTTTGAAGTGTCGGGGGATTTAAAGGGGCATCGACCTTGAGTAGAACTCTCTTCTTAGCCCTTAATTCATTGACACTCGTCGTTCTCTTTGGGTTTAGTGTTTAATGACAACGAAAGGTTTTCAAAGTAATTTATTTGCCATGTATAACCACCTATCACGACCATAAACTCAAACCTGTCGTGATGGCACCTATCGATGGTACTAGGCCAGCCAATTTCCACAATACTACAATAATTCATTCAAAGATATGCCAAAAGACATTTTGTATAACCGAGTTTCATAAAAGAAACAAGAGTTGAACTCAAAAATAGAAATGCAGAATGAAAAGCCCCAAACATCGGGGTGTCACTAAGTCATGAGAAACTACTACAGACTGGTCTGATAATAACAAGACTACACATAGTCTGGGAAAAATTCAAAATTACAACTAAGGGGAAAGAAGAGAAGAAGAAAAGCAGGGTTGCGATCGCCAAGCAGCTACCTTGCTATCTCCAATGATCAGCTACAGAAATATCAGCATCCGCTACCGTGGCCAGAAATGCCTGGATCTGCACACAAGGTGCAGGGAGTAACGTGAGTACACCAACTCAATAAGCAACAGAAGTAAATAAAGGCTGAGAAGTAGTGACGAGCTAGATGCAAGTATAGTTCATATCACAAAATTCAGTAAAGTACGGCATGCTTTACAACCAGAGTTTAACTCAAATCAGCATGTTTAAATCACGTTCAAGTAAAATCAGTTAAAAATATCTTTCAATAGTTATCAAACAAGGACTCAAAGCAACTATGAGCATAAATTATGAAATCATATACCGCCCCTCGAGCAAACATCACTCAGTCCTCCCAATCACTCCAACCTCGCAATCACTCATGCCTCACAATCACTCATGCCTCACAATCGCTCAGCACTCGGCACTCGTACTCAGTAGGCACTTGCGCTCACTGGGGGTGTGTACAGACTCCGGAAGGGCTCCTTCGTCCCAAGCGCTATATCAAGGCCCATCATGGTAGAATCAATGAAACATGTTGTGGCGTGCAGCCCGATCCTAGAAATATCTTCACAAATTAAGCCCTCGACCTCACTCAGTCATCAATCTTTCCAGTCTCTCGGGCTCTCAGAAATCAAAGTAATCAGCCCAAACAACATTGACATGATGTGTCAGATAGAATTACCGAGACTGAGTTATGATGTAAAAATGCATGAGCATGACTAAGTACGGATTATCAACCAAAATAGTGAGAGGACAGCAAGAAATGACCTCTAAGGGTCCAAATAATAATGGCATAAAGACTAGACATGGTATCTAGCATGATTTACAGTAAATCTTTCTAAAATACATAAGGAGCATATAGCTACAACAGGTTGTTCAACTTTACAACTGCTGCGGGAAGGACCAAGTCATAATCCCCAATGGTACACGCCCACACGCCCGTCACCTAGTATGTGCGTCACCTCCCAATAGTCATATGACACAAAATCCGGGGTTTCATACCCTTAGGACTAGATTTACAACTTTTACTTACCTCAATCCGAGCAAATTTCTACTTCGCAACGCCCTTGCCCCTCGATTCGGCCTCCAAATGTGCCGAATCTAGCTACAAGTAATACAACACAATCAATAAAGGCTAAAGGGATCAATCCCACAAGAAAACTATTGAATTAGATCTAAAAATTGAAATTCACTCAAACCCGGTTCACGTCTCGAAACTCAACAAAAATTACAAAACCCGAAAGCCCATTCACTCCCGAGTCTAACCATACTAAAATCATCAAAATCCGACATCATTTGGTCTCTTAAATTCCCAAAATACGCTCTCCAAAATCCCAAGCACTAACCCCTTATTTCACTTCAAAAACCCCACTAATTAGGTGAGAAATCAACAGGAAAACACCATAGCTAAGGATAATAAAGCTCAAGTAACTTACCTCAGTGAATATCCTTGACTCCCCTGCAAAAATCACCTCAAAAGCTCCAAAGTCTGAGTTAAAAGTGGTGGAAATGAGGAAAACTCTCGAAGTCCTCTATTTTTACATTCTGCCCAGTGAAACCGCATCTGCGGTCCCCTTTTCCGCTTCTGCGATGCCGCACCTACGGAATTCCCATCGCAGGTATGCAACTCACTTAAAATCCTAGGTTCCGCATCTGCGGCCAAATCTCGCACCTGCGCATCTCCCTCCCCTTCTGCAGAACCAGCTAATTTCCTCCTTTCCGCATCTGCGCCCCAGGTCTTGCACATGCGGGCTCGTATATGCGACCACCTTCTCGCACCTGCGGTTCCAGTCCAACTCAACACTGCCTGCATCAGCGACCTCCCTGCTATTAGCCGCAGGTGTGAAAAACACCAGTAGCAGCAGTTGAGCTGCATTTTCCAAGTTCCAAACCTTCCGTTAACCACCCAGAATCATCCCGAGGCCCTCGGGACCTCAACCCAATATACCGACACATCCCATAATATCATACGAACTTAGTTGAGCCTTCGAATCACTCAAAACAACATCAAAACACGAAATTACCCTCTGATTCAAGCCTAAGAACTTTTAAACTTCCAAATTCTACAAACAATGCCGAAACCTATTAAACCACGTCCGAATGACCTCGAATTTTACACACACGTCACAAATGACACCACGAACCTACTCCACCTCCCGAAAATTCATTCCGACCCCGATATCAAATTTTCCACTGCCGACCAAAATCGCCGAATTTTCAACTTTCGCCAATTGAAGCCAAATTCCACTACGGACCTCCAAATCACATTTTGGGTGCACTCCTAAGTCTAAAATCACCTAGCAGAGCTAATGAAACCATCAAAATTCAAATCCGATATCGTTGACACATAAGTCAACATCCGGTTGACTTTTCCAACTTAAGCTTCTAATAAAGAGAGTAAGTGTCTCAATTCACTTCGAAACCACTCCGGATCCGAACCAACTAACCCGGTATATCACAAGATAGATGAATAACACAGAAGAAGTAGAAATGGGGGAAACGGGGCTATAACTCTCGAAATGACCGGCTGGGTCGTTACATCCTCCCCCTCTTAAACAAACGTTCGTCCTCAAACGGGTCTAGAAACATACCTGGAGTCTCAAATAGGTATGGATATCTTCTCCACATCTCCCACTCGGTATCTCAGGTGGCCTCCTCCACAGGCTGACCTCTCCACCGCACCTTCACTGAAGCTATGTCCTTTGACCTCAACTTCCGAACTTGCCGATCCAAAATGGCCACCGGCTCCACATCATAAGTCATATCACCCTCCAACTGAACCGCGCTGAAGTCCAAAACATGGGACGGATCGCTAACATACTTCCAGAGCTTAGAAACATGAAACATTGGATGCGCACTCGACAAGATGGGTGGCAAGGCAAGCTTGTAAGCCACATCCTCTATCCTATGAAGCACCTCAAAAGGCCCAATGAACCGGGGACTCTACTTGCTCCTCTTCCCAAACCTCATAACACCCTTCATAGGTGATACCTTCAGCAAAACCTTCTCCTCGACCAAGAAAGATACATCACAGACCTTCCTGTCTGCATAGCTCTTCTTCCTAGACTGCGCCGTGCGGAGCCGCTCCAGAATCAATTTCACCTTGTCTAATGCATCCTGGACCAAATCTGTACCCAAGAGCCTAGCCTCACCCGGCTCAAACCATCCTACAGGAGATCTAATCCTCCTCCCATACAAAGCCTCATACGGAGCCATCTAACTACTCTACTAATAACTGTCGTTATATACAAACTCCGCGAGCGGCAGAAACTAGTCCCATGAACCCCCAAAGTCAATGACGCAAGCGCGTAACATGTCCTCCGATATCTGAATAGTGTGCTCGGATTGTCCGTCCGTATGAGGGTGAAAGGATGTGCTCAACTCCACATGAGTACCCAACTCTCACTGCACGGCCCTCCAAAACTGCGATGTAAACAGAGTACCTCTATATGAAATGATAGAAACTGGGACACCATGCAGGAGAACAATCTCTCGGACATAAATCTCAGCCAATCGCTCGGAAGTGTAAGTAATACCAATTGGAATGAAGTGCTCGGACTTGGTCAGTCGATCCACAATAACCCAAATAGCATCGAACTTCCTCGAAGTCTGTGGGAGCCCAACTACGAAGTCCATGGTGATCTGCTCCCACTTCCACTCCGGGATCTCTGAAGCAAGCCACCCGGTCTTTGATGTTCATAATTAACCTGCTGACAGTTGAGACACCGAGCCACAAACCCAACTATATCCTTCTTCATCCGCCTCCACCAATAGTGTTGTCTCAAATCCTGGTACGTCTTCGCGGCACACAGATGTATGGAATACCGCGATTTATAGGCCTCCTCAAGAATCAACTCCCGGAGCCCATATACATTAGGCATAGATATTCAGCCCTGCATCCTCAACACGCCTTCATCACCAATAGTCACATCCCTAGTATCACCTCGTTGAACCCTGTCCTGAAGAACGAGCAGGTGGAGGCCATCATACTGACGCTCCCTGATACGGTCATAAAGAGAAGACCTGGAGACCACGTAAGCCAATACTCGACTCGGCTCCGAAATATCCAACCTGACAAGCTGGCTCGCTAAGGCATGAACATCCAATGCCAAGGGTCTCTCTGCTGCTGGAAGATATGCTAAACTCTCCGACAGGCGACTCAAAGCATCGGCCACCATATTGGCCTTCCCCGTATGGTACAAAATAGTGATATCATAGTCCTTAAGAAGCTCTAACCATCTTCGCTGACGTAAATTAAGATCCTTCTGCTTAAACAGATGCTGCAAACTCTGGTGATCAGCATAGATCTCACAATGCACCCTATACAAATAGAGTCGCCAAATCTTTAAGGCATGAACAATAGATGCTAACTCAAGATCATGGACAGGATAGTTCTTCTCATGAGTCTTCAACTGGCGTGAGGCATAGGCAATCACCCTACCCTCATGTATCAGAATACACCCAATACATATCCTTGAGGCATCACAATACACGATGTAGGAAACTGAAGTTGATGGCAGAACTAACACCGGAGTTGTGGTCAAGGCAGTCTTGAGCTTCTGAAAGCTCTCCTCACACTCATCCGACCACCTGAATGGAGCACCATTTTGGGTCAATTTGGTCATAAGCGATGCAATAGAGGAAAATCCTCCACAAAGCGACGGTAATAACCCGCCAAACCTAGAAAGCTCCTAATCTCCGTGGCTGAGGACGGTCTAGGATAACTCTGAACCGCCTCTATCTTCTTTGGATCCACCTTGGATAGCCTCACTGGACACCACGTGCCCCAAGAATGCTACTGAACCGAGCCAAAAACTCACACTTAGAGAACTTTGCATAAAGCTTCTCCTCCCTCAATCTCTGCAACACAATCCTCGGATGCTGAGCATGCTCCTCTTGGCTACAAGAGTACACCAGGATGTCATCAATGAACACAATAATGAACGAGTCTAAATAGGGCTGGAATACAATGTTCATCAAATGCATGAGCGTTGCTGGGCATTGGTCAGCCCAAAAGACATCACTAAGAACTCATAATGGCCATATCGGGTCCTGAAAGCTGTCTTAAGAATATCCGAATCCCAAATCTTTAGCTGGTGATATCCGGACCTCAAATCAATCTTGGAGAATACCCTCGCTCCCTGAAGCTGGTCAAATAGATCACCAATACGAGGCAAAGGATACTTGTTCTTGACAGTGACCTTGTTCAACTGCTTGTAATCAATGCACATCCTCATGAAACCATCCTTCTTCTTCACAAATAGAATCGGTGCACCCCAAGGTGACACACTAGGTCGTATAAACCCCTTATCAAGAAGTTCCTGAAGCTGTTCTTTCAGCTCCTTCAACTCTGCCGGTGCCATACGATACGATGGGATAGAAATGGGATGAGTGTCTGACACCAAATCAATACCAAAGTCAATGTCCCTGTCAAGCGGCATGCCCGGTAAGTCTGCAGGAAATATATCCGAAAAATCACGTACCACCGGAACGGAATCAATTGTAGGAGTCTCTGCACTAACGTCCCTCACAAAAGTCAAATAGGATAGACAACCCTTCTCAACCATTCGCTGAGCCTTCAAATATGAAATTACCCTACTAGGCACATAGTATATAGAACCGCTCCACTCAACCCTCGGCCAACCCGGCATAGCCAATGTCACGGTCTTAGTGTGACAATCTAGAACAGCATGACATAGAGACAACCAATCCATACCCAATATCACATCGATGTCAACCATACTGAGTAGCAAAATGTTCACTTGGGTCTCCAGATCCCCAATAGTCACCACACATGACCGATATATGCGGTCCACAACAATAGTATCGCCCATGAGAGTAGACACATGAACAGACGAGACTAGAAACTCACGGGGCATATCCAGAAAATAAGCAAAATACGAGGAAACATATGAATAAGTGGAACCAGGGCCAAATAGTACCGAGGCATCTCGATGGCAAACTGAAACAATACCTGTAATCACAGCATCTGAAGCAATGGCATCTGGTTTGGCAGGGAGTGCATAGAAATGGGCCTGACCACCACCTGATCGGTCTCCCCCTCTAGGGCGACCCCTAGCTGACTGACCTCCACCTCGAGCTGACTGGGCGGGTGGTGAAGTAACTGGTGCTGAAGTCGAAGGTTGACCCCTCTGTTGAGATGGACCTACATGACAACGAGGGCACTGCCTCCACATATGCCCAAACTCCCCACACTCAAAACAACTCCTTGGAGCCGATGATGGGGACTGAAGGGAGCCCCGAGCAGTGGGATAACTGGTAGAAGAACCTGGCATAGAGGAGCCGTGAGCGGATAGAGCACGGGACTAACACTGGGCTGGGAGGGCACTGAGTGATGAGTAGCCCTGATGAGAACTGTGAGAACTATGGCTCGATGATGCATCACGGTGAACTGGGCGGGCCGCCTGAGCATGCTTGAATAGACGGCCTCTCCCATGCTGGAACTAACCCCCATGAGAAGCACCACTGAATCCACCCTATCCCCGAGGCCTCTTGGCCTCCCTATGAATCCTCTCCTACCCGCGAACTATCTCAATATGTCGAGCATTGTCGACAACCTCATCAAAAGTAGCACCAGACACTCTCTCTTTGATCATAAGCAGTCGCAGCTGAAAAGTGAGGCCATCTATAAACCTCCAAATCATCTCTCTGTCTGTGGTAACCAACCAAATAGCATGACGGGCAAACTCTGAGAATCACATTCATACTGCATCATAGATATATCACCCTGACGCAGCTACTCAAACTGTCTGTGCAGCTCCTCTCTGCGGGACTGAGGCATGAACTTCTCCAGAAAGATAACGGAGAACTGCTGCCAAGTAAGGGCTACTGCACCGACCGGCCTACGCCTGTCGTAAGCCTCCCACCAACTGAATGCAACCCCAGAGAACTGGAAGGTAGTGAATGAGACCCCACTGGTCTCCGGAATACCTATTGTACGGAGTATCCTCTGACACTTATCCAAGAAACCCTGAGCATCATCACCCTCTACACCACTGAAAGATGGAGGCTCCTCCCTAACCTCTCCAACCTACGCTGCTCATCCCAGGCATAGCAGGAACCACATAATCCTGAGCAGCTGCAACCGGTTGGGCTGGTAGAGCCCCGGGTGTCTGGAGTCCCTGAACAACCTGCTCCGATGTGCGGGTGGCGGGAGTCTGAGTGCCTCCCCCGGCCTGCGATATAGTTGCGGCCATCGAAATAGAGACCGCCTGAGAAAGGCTAGTACACACTGTCATAATCTGAGAAAGGCCGGGAATCACAATAGGCACAGGTGGTGCCTGAGTTATTCCCGTTGGAACATCTATCACGGGGACCTGGTCCTGATCTGGAGGAAATTGGGGGTCTGCAGGTACTGCCCCGGCTGCACCCCTACCCCTACCACGGCCTCGACTGCAGCCTCTCGCGGCCCTGGCTGGTGGTACTGGTGGCTGGTCCTCCTGTCCGATAGTGCGAGTCCTTAACATCTGTGAGAGAATGAAACAACAGAAGTTTAGTTACCAGAATCAACAGATTCGCACGACAAGAATTCAAGAATGTTAGATTTTCCTAAGGGTTCTGCAGCCTCTCGAAGATAAGTACAGATGTCTCCATACCGATCCGCAACCTGCTCATGACTCGTGAGACCTATGTAACCTAGGCTCTGATACCAACTTATCACGACCCTAAACTCAAACCTATCGTGATGGCGCCTATCGATTGTACTAGGCCAGCCGATTTCCACAATACTACAATAATTCATTCAAAGATATGCCAAAAGACATTTTGTATAACCGGGTTTCATAAAAGAAACAAGAGTTGAACTCAAAAATAGAAATGTGGAATGAAAAGCCCCAAACATCGGGGTATCACTGAGTCATGAGCAACTACTACAGACTGGTCTGATAATAACAAGACTAACATAGTCTGGGAAAAATTCAAAAATACAACTAAGGGGAAGGTAGAGAAGAAGAAAAGCATGGCTGCGATCGTCAGGAAGCTACCTTGGTATCTCCAATGATCACCTACAGAAATATCAGCAGCCGCTACCGTGGCCAGAAATGCCTGGATATGCACACAAGGTGCATGGAGTAACATGAGTACACCAACTCAATAAGCAACAGAAGTAAATAAAGGCTGAGAAGTAGCGACGAGCTAGATGCAAGTATAGTTCATATCACAAAATTCAGTAAAGTACGGCATGCTTTACAACCAGAGTTTAAGTCAAATCAGCTTGCTTAAATCAAGTTCAAGTAAAATAAGTTAAAAATATCTTTCAACAGTTCTCAAACAAGTACTCAAAGCAACTATGAGCATAAATGATGAAATCATATACCGCCCCTCGGGCAAACATCACTCAGTCCTCCCAATCACTCTAACCTCACAATCACTCATGCCTCACAATTGCTCAGCACTCGGCACTCGCACTCAGTAGATACCTGCACTCACTGGGGGTGTGTACAGACTCCGGAGGGGCTCCTTCAGCCCAAGCGCTATATCAATGCCCATCATGGCAGAATCAATGAAACATGTTGTGGCGTGCTGCCCGATCCCATAAATGTCCTCACAAATTAGGCCATCGGCCTCACTCAGTCATCAATCTCTCCAGTCTCCCGGGCTCTCAGAAATCAAAGTAATCAACCCAAACAACATTGACATAATGCATCAGATAGAATAACAGAGACTGAGCTATGATGTAAAAATACATGAACATGACTGAGTGCGGATTATCAACCAAAACAGTAAGAGGACAGCAAGAAACAACCTCTAAGGGTCCAAACAATACCGGCATAAAGCCTAGACATGGTATCTAGCATGATTTACAGTAAATCTTTTTAAAACACATAAGGAGCATATAGCTACAACAGGTTGTTCAACTTTACAGTTGCTACGGGACGGACCAAGTCACAATTCCTAACGGTGCACGCCCACACGCCCGTCACCTAGCATGTGTGATCCCTCCCAATAGTCACATGACACAAAAATTCGGGGTTTCATACCCTCAGGACTAGATTTACAACCATTACTTACTTCAATCCGAGCAAATTTCTACTTCACAATGCCCTTGCCTCTCGATTCGGCCTCCAAATGTCCCGAATCTAGCCACAAGTAATACAACACGATCAATAAAGGCTAAAGGGATCAATCCCACAAGAAAACTACTGAATTAGAGCTACAATCTGAAATTCACTCAAATCCGACCCCTGGGCCTACATCTCGAAACTCGACAAAAATCACAAAACCCGAAAGCCTATTCACTCCCGAGTCTAACCATACTAAATTTATCAAAATCCGACATCATTTGGTCTCTCAAATTCCAAAAATAAGCTCTCCAAAATTCCAAGCCCTAACCCCTTATTTCACTTCAAAACCCCACTAATTATGTGAGAAATCAACGGAAACACACCATAGCTAAGGATAATAAAGCTCAAGTAACTTACCTCAGTGAATATCCTTGAATCCCCTTCAAAAATCACCTCAAAAGCGCCAAAGTCCGAGTTAAAAGTGGTGGAAATGAGAAAAAATCTTGAAGTCCTCTATTTATACATTCTGTCCAGTGAAATCGCATTTGTTGTCCCCTTTTCCGCTTCTACGACGCCGCACCTGCGGAATTCCCATCGCAGGTGCGGAACTCACTTAAAATCCCAGGTTCCGCATCTGCAGCCAAATCTCGCACCTGCGATAGCACACCTGCGCATCTCCCCCCGCTTCTGCGAAACCAGCCAATTTCCTCCTTTCCGCATCTGCACCCCAGGTTTCGCACCTGCGAGCTCGCAGATGCGACCGCCTTCTCGCACCTGCAGTTCCAGTCCAACTCAACACAACCCGCATCTGTGACCTCCCATGCACTTCTGCAGTCTCGCACATGTGGCTCCCTCTCCACATGTGCGGAAAACACCAGCAGCAGCAGTTCAGCTGCATTTTCCAAGTTCCAAACCTTCCGTTAACCACCCGGAATCACCCCAAGGCCCTCGGAACCTCAACCAAACATACCAACACGTCCCATAACATCATACAAACTTAGTCGAGCCTTCGATTACTCAAAACAATATCAAAACACCAAATTACCCTCGGATTCAAGCCTAAGAACTTCTAAACTTCCAAATTCTGCAAACAACGCCGAAACCTATTAAACCACGTTCGAATGACCTCGAATTTTACACACGCATCACAAAAGACACCACTAACCTACTCCAACTCCCTGAAATCTGTTCCAACCCCGATATCAAATTTTTCACTGCCGACCATAATCGCTGAATTTTCAACTGTCGTCAATTCAAGCCAAATTTCACTACGGACCTCCAAATCACATTTCGGATGCACTCCTAAGTCCAAAATCACCTAACGGAGCTGACGGGACCATCAAAATTCAAATCCTAGATCGTTTACACATCAGTCAACATCCGATTGACTTTTCCAACTTAAGCTTCTAAGAAAGAGACTAAGTGTCTCAATTCACTCTGAACCACTCTGGACCTGAACCAACTAACCTGGTATATCACAATATAGCTGAATAACACAAAAGAAGCAGAAATGGGCAAAACATGGCTATAACTCTCGAAACGACCGGCCGGGTCGTTACACCACCACATTAGTATTAGTTTCTCATAGTATTTGAGTATTGATAGTTTGTTATATTTTGCTCCAATCCTTTGCTTATATGTTTCATACATAATCGAACATGTAGAATCTATATCTAATGACTTTCTCTTCTTCTTTTTTGAACATGTACATTTGTTTGGGCCTGCTGAGTTCCTGGGGAACTTGGGCCCAAGTCCAACATTGCTATATTTCTGGAAATCTGAAGTCAGTTGTCGCCATCCCTATTACTGTTTGGCGTGCCTCTTTAAGGCCCAAATTTCAGAGTCACGTTCTCTACCTCTAAACTCCGTTATTATTTACTGCTTCGTTACTTAGTTTACTGCTTTGTTGCACTTTGGATTGAATGCTTTAATTTATATCCTATGTCATATAAACATAGGCAAGCCTTAAATAATATGGGATTAAAAGAAGAATTAGTTAGTAACTAATCTCCCGCCGCTAATTATGAATTATTTATATCATTACTATATTTTTTGCTCACCTTTTTCCTTAAAAGATTTTGAAGCACAAAGCTTAGCAACAACCACACTTTCAAAAGGAAAAATCAGATTAGAAATCAAGCTTTATCTTCAAAAAGGGAATCAAATTATTTTGAAAAAGTGAAGTGTTGTCGCTTCAATGGATTTTCAAAAAATAATTTTTTTTCAAGTCTTCAAATCAAGGTATATCTTAGGCTTACTCTCATCTCATTAGAACAACATGCACCTCTATGCTTTGGGAACAAGTGTTTTAGTTGAGTTCTCCTTTTCACATACTTTCTAAAATACAAACATCCTATATCTTTTTTCAAAAGCTCTTTTCAAGTATATATGCACTAACGTTATTTTTCTCTATAAATTCATACCCTTTTAAATTACACCCTTTGTAAGAATTATGTCCTAATATGTGGTAAGCCATATTTTTAGAACACTAGTTAAAGCATAATATAAATTAATTCTAAATCTAGTTCATGTTCTATGGAGCTACATCAGGTAGATTTTAAGGGGTGCCTAGCACCTTCCCCTTGGAAGAACAATAACCCATACTCATAATCTCACCGGTTAGCAGACTGCTAAAGAATATGACTTAGTAATTAAATAGGTACCCTAGTATACCTTTAAATATTAGGTGGCGACTCTCTTTTATCAACAATAGAAAAACCACAAATTGAATCTTGTTTTGACTAGTGCAAAATAGGGTGCATACCTTCAATCTTCCAACTTTCGCCAAAAGTACCAAATCAACCTACGGACCTCTAAATCAACATCCGGACATACGTCTAAGTTCTAAATCACCATATGAAGCTATCGGAACCATCAAAATTTCATTCTGGAGTCGTCTACCCAAAAGTCAAACTCATGTCAACTATTCCAACTTAGGCTTCAACCTTGAGACTAAGTGTCCCAATTCACCCCAAAACTCACCCGAAACCAAACTAACCAACCCAGCAAGTAACATAACCACAATTGAACATAGAGAAGGCAATAATAGGGGAACGGGACTAAAATACTCAAAACGACTGGCCGGATTGTTACATGAGAGTATTAGTTTTTTCCCTTTCTTAGGTGGTGGTTTTTCTAACTTTCTTATCTATTTATACTAGATGGGCGGTGCCCGTGCTATGCACGGGCATATGCCCGACATTGTTTTTGTTCGCAAATATCACAAATCTTTGAGAAATATCATAAAGAATAGCCATATGATAATAGAAAAGGTTCGACACCAGGAAAGCGTGTTATTTAAGAACACTCGAACTAAAAGTTCGAAGACAGATTATAAATAACCACATAATTGGATTCCGAGGAATATAAAAGACTTAAGAGATTTGAATAAGAAGACGCTGCTAAAATAGCAAGGAATATTAAAAACAAAGAAAAGACTAATTGAAGCTTCTACATCTTAAACAACTGAAGTAAAATGTTTAGTTCTTCCACAGAACCTCCAAAACCAAAGAAATCTTCAACCACTGTAGTATTGTAGTGTATGCACCAAGGCTACAAGAAAAATAAGAAAACACTTGTTAAAGATAAAGATTGGTAGCACTCCCTCTTTGCTTTATGGAATCAAACAAATGAAATCAAAATGACAAATAATGAGTAAAGGAAGTATGGCCAAAAGTACCCCCTCCCAAATACCTGTTAATGACAATATATACTTTATATGGTCACACATCCTCCAAATACTCAAACGTCGAGGCTAATAAGGTATCCGAAGGTACTAAAGACCCAGAAGTGAAGGCCAGGGAGTAAGAATTTACATTTAAGTATAATACTTGTGTCAGATACTTCTTGCTAGATCTCAGTAAATTATTCATGCTTCTCCATCAACAATTCTTGGCAGAACTTCTATTTCATATGCATATTGTGGTCCTCAAATTCAAAACTTCTGTATCCACCTATATCTGATATCAAATACCAGTTGTAACACTTACCAAGAGAGCATAATTTTTACCAAGAGACTATATGAGCATAATCTCTATACCCCATGCATGTTGCTAAATTTGACTATTTTCATGTTATTAATCACCCGCATCATCCTCAAATGATCTATTGCTTTTATGTGATACAGTTAAGTCTTCAAAAATAGAATAAAATCATTGCTGCTACTGTTTAAGACAATCTAGAAGTAACTTATTTTACCAACTCCAATGCAGAACAAAAGTAGTGAAAGGCGATTAAAGAAAATTGTAGAATATGTGTGTTGTAATGCTAACTTGTGGAGGTTTTCTATTCCAGAAACTTTAGGTATACTGAATGAGTTCTTCTAAATACCGGAGCCTGTAGTGACATGGCAAAGATCATGATTGTTTTTTTAAAATAAAAAAACAATATGCTAGTGTACCCATCTGATCTCCTGAACGTGAAGCTCTTTCAGGGGACGTCATCATTTGAGGAAATTTGGGCTTCATGATAAAAAATATGGCTGCAGCAGAAGAGTAGCACTTCAATTTGTCCAATCTATTTTGTGTTAACCACCTGTTATCACATGCATTTAAGTCTGCACATCAGGAAAACTACAATACGAAAAAAGCTTTTTGCCTTCTGATGTTATAACTCTAAACAAAATAGACCAATCTGTTGGCAAGTAATAAGGAAAATAGAACCAGAAACTTATGAGCCAAATGTGGTACATGAGTAAAAATCAACTCCCTTTTGTCATGTACAAAAGTTGGTGAAACGAAGAAGTTTTCAAAGTAAAAGATATAACATCTGGAAGTAGCAATATACGGCTTATATATATATAATGATTATCAAGGTTGGAAAAGATACTAATGCTCAAGTTAGTGTAATTCTTTGTAGTCCGTAGATTGGCCAAAGTTAAAGTTTACCGCCAAGGTTAAAGAACCTTAATTGCCAAAATTTGATGCACTGCCCTATAAAAGGGATGAAAGGAGTAACTGACAAAAGGGATCACATCATAATAAAAAAGAAAGCACACAAGATCAGTTCTTACGAGTACACCAGCAATATAAAAAACAAATGCATGTTCTCACAGTATGAAGGGTATGATTAACGCTCTATTTAGAAGAAAGTAACATTTTTTTATCAGAACCTCTGCGCCAACCACAACAATTGTGAACCTTCATTTTCCAGATATGTAAATTTCAATTTCGTCTATTTCTCAAGGACCACTTGATAACAGATCTGGAAATATCAATCTAATGTAATAATGCTAGATGCACCTTGGTAACTAACTAATCTCTCCGTCCTCTCTGATCTGTCTTTCTTTTAGAGAAGATTTTCTATCCCGCATGCCTATGAAGAACTTCAGGTCTATTGGGAAACAATGTGATGGAAAATGGTATCAGTTTATCAAAAACATTTACTGCAGTATCCTATATCATGAATTGGACTGTTCTTTGCTTATTAATGGCATGCTCACATCCGGAATTTAGGATTGTAGGTCAATATTACAAAATATCAGAAGATGCCATCAGAATTACCACTTAAAAATAAAAATAAACAGATCAACAGCGTGAAACCAAACCCCACTTTCTTGCATCAAAAACTTACCAGAGATTGCACAAAGTGAACCAACTTTTTAAAGTTATGGAGATGAGAAAATAGAATTATAACAGGGAACTATTTATCAATGAAAATGATATTAACCAAAATATCGCATCAGTTAAGAATATAATAAAAGAACATATCAAATCAGTTAACAATTAGTTTATATGCAAAGACTCCGATAATTTTATGGAAATTAAAAGTTTCATGAAACAGAATGCCTTAAAATAAAGACCCTAAAATATCAAGAAAATACATGACAAAAGAACGAAGAAAAGAGTTAGTTCATTAGTTGCTTTGCCAATTTTCATCACCCACTCTATTTTAGTGGTTCAAGCCTTTGATGTGAGAGAAACACACACTCAAATTAACTTCTAAAAGCAATCTTTATGGCTACAATACCCTCTATTAACATGTGGCAACTGAGAAGGGAAACACATTAACTTTTACTTTGCATACAGAATTTGTAAAAATCTAATAACCCTCTTTAACTGGAATAACATGGCAAAGATTAACAGGAAAAAGTCGAATCACTTTGTAAAAGCAGGCAAAAAATCTCACATTCTTTTCTGTCATCTCCTCTTTATCTTCTTCATCCTCATCTTCCTTGATAACATCTTTCATATCTTCAGATTGAATCTCCTTGAGCAGCCTCGCCAGTAAACCATGGCACGACATGCGAAATTATTTTATCCCGAATTGTTGAGCTACAGAAGGAAGAACAAAATATAACACAATATTACTCTTCTAATCCAAACAGCAGCACCTTATGGCCCATAAAACAAAATTGAACTTGTTAGGCCAAATATAAAAGTAAAAGTGAATAAATACTAAAGGACTCCTCCAAAAAGTAAGAAATCAGCAACACACCGAATATACTAATTTTTATTTGATTACAGACCTCTTCAATTTGACACATTTATCCCATCAAACAAAAAATATATATTAATGTATTTAGGAAAAGGAATAAATTCAAAATTGTGGAACCTACGGTGTCGTCATTTATACCATAGTCAACAGTTTTAGGTACTTGTTGCGGTTCGAAAATTTTGAAAAAACTTTCACATGTCTCACTCTTATTTATGCATTAAGCATTTCTGACCCTTCGTTGGATCCTAAGGATATTCTATGTCTAGCTTTTTCATTCCGTTCAATATTGGTCCTAAGAGAGTAAGAATAATCTGAGCTGATGACAAGGCAACTTAAGGCAAATACATGTTCATGAATATGTCTAGTGTCTGGGGTCTGGTGCATTTATTTGGAGGATAAAAATAATTTGACAGTCACTATCTCAAAAAATGTAAGAATGATGAGTGCATTCTTTGAAAAGGTTGTTTTGTAGCAATAATTATTTCTAATACTTGATACATATCCAACAAAATGTACATGTCCTTCAAATGTCCACTATATTAATGTTGCTCCAAAAATTAAGCTATCGGATCTATAATGCACAACTAACTTGGCAAAACTATTTGAACACCAAAAATATTATAAGAAAACATGATAATGTGATTACACGTTAGTAAGAGACCAGAGGCGATATTGTATCCATATTTAGACAATACAGAATTTTGTGGCACAAGTGAAAGCGTTTGTGTAGATTTCTTCCTTCCATGTAACCAACATTCTTTTTTTTTTGGTGCCAAATTTCACGACCTGTACAAATAAAAACTACAAATGTATAGGCTTTGTTTGAATCAATCTACAAGCAGAATTATTTCAGTAATTGATCAATTGTAAATTTCATCCAACATATTCTGTTTTTCCTCATAAAAGGGCCAATTCCCAATTTTTTGAGGTTATCGACCATACAAAGGCGTGCTTGTTTATCTATTGGATAGACAGTTGGAACTGAAAGATTTATAGACATTATACAAGTTACTTTAGCATATCATAATAACTTTCACGGCATAAATAAACTTGCACAAATTTACAGGCATTTACGAACTTTTCCCAACGCACGGCAAAGGCAATCGAGACTATTAGAATCGTAACGGGAATAAGAAAAGCTGTTGTAATAAATGGTGAATTGAACAATGAACCATTCTTCCTTTGATATTTCATAACTTTTTTTCAGTCATGAAGTCTTCCCATTTTCCTTGACACCCAAAAAAATATTTTTGAATAGAAAACCAGAAAATATCTTGAAACTTTACCAATATAAAAAGGTTAATCTTTTATCCTGATAAAATATTTACTTGCCATCGAGGTCAGCATAACAATAAAAATATAAAATTATTGCAGATTAAAAAGATGATGCTTGACATTAATTTATTCACCTTTGCTTTCATTTCTTAGATAAGGGGATGCCCACAGAGAGAAATTCCACAAGAACAACAACATAGACCAGAAGCAGTAAGTGCAGATGACCCATAAAATCCATCACTAAGTATTATCATTGAGGCTGCAAGAAGGGATGAAGTTAGAAGAAAAAACGAAGACTTGCAGGAATCCAACAAAAGAAAAATCAGAAAAATCAGTAGAGTTAAAATAATACATGCAACATGATTTCAACCAAATAACAAACGAAACAGCAAAAATTAAAAGAAATATCAACTCTATCAAACACAAAATCAACAAAAAGAGACCCCGGAACTAAAAAGATTGAAACGAAGAAGATAACATAAACTTACCTCAAAGGAAAGCAATCAATTGACTCTTTGTCTGCAATATTTTGTTTGTGTCATCTTAAACTTCAACATCATAATTGATACCTTTCAAGTTAAACCACATGGGTTGTTGGGTAAAGTTAAAAGATGACGGGAAGGTATAGTGATCAGGAGTGTAGACTAACTGGGAATCTGTAAAGACCCCTAAAAGAACTAATTTACCAAAAACGGCTCAAAGTTAGCTTTATTTTCTAGAAACATTAAGCCAACAAATGTAATAAATGCATAAAGCAAGGGCAAAAGGTGTCGGTAATAATAAAGAGGCCTGGTTTTGTCATGTCAATCATGCCAAGATGACATCACATTTGAAGCAGAATTATTTTTTAATTACTGTTTTACCCTTGGCCGTACCAAAACTCTCACTTATTATACAGTTAAAATTAGTATCTTTTGATAATTCGAGTGTAATATCCATTTTTCGTAATCGATCAAGTTTGACTCTTGATTTGAGATTAGTTGTTGGATTAGTACATGCCAATAGTAGTGATCGGCTTTAAGAGGATTCGACTAAATCTACAAGATCTGATATTATCCGACTAGATTTGCACAAAAGAACACTATATAGCATTGAAGAAAAGAATTTCCACCTAAATTTTGCTAGTTTTGACTTAATTTTTTGTTGGTATTAAAATGAGGTATGATGGTGGATAGAAGTTATATTCTAGTGTAAATATTATATGACCAGTGTTTACACATACTTATATAATATTATATAATGTCACGATCCAATATCACACCTTAAGGATCGTGACGACACCTAGTCTCTAAAACTAGGTAAGTTGGTCACTTACAATAGTCAAACCAATAAAATATGATATTATGAAGTAGAGATTAATATAAATGCGAAAATAAAGTGAAACAAGCCAATAATCAAAATAAATCCCCAAGATTAGGTAGTGTTGTGTCTCGAACTCAACCTGAATATATAGAAATAACACAAAATACAATACTGTTCGGATAGAGAATTTGATAGTATAAATATAAGGAAAGGGTTCCAAGGGCCTGCGACAATTAAAATAACTCTACCTTGAATCCTCACGATCAAAGAAATCTCAATGCCTAGGTCTGCTATCTCCAACATCTAGATCTGCACAAAAATATACAGAAGTATAGTATAAGTATACCATGACCGGTACCCAGTAAGTATACCACAGAAAGAATGGCAGAAGCAATAACTTTAAATCATCAGATTAAGCGATAACTATTTAAAACAAATAAAGGTCTTGTTCCGACAATAAGTCATCAAATAGAATCACACATATGGAATATCTTGCCCGCATTGTCAATCACCCTTGCATGGTAAAAGACCTTGTGCCGTAATATAAGTCACACTCGCAGAGAAAAGACCTCGCTCCACAATATAAGTCACACTCGCATGGCAAAGACCTCGTGCCACAACGTATATCGTACCCATGTCAGTTACCAATAACACATTCAAGAGAAATTTATCAAGAATCAAATAAAGTAATGCATGATAACACCTTCTTTTATTTCAATCCGTTATGCTACCAACAACTTAATAGAATGTGAGATAATAACTCTACGTAGGTAAGTCCATCTTCGTAGCCAAATCATCAAGTAATATGGGAGATATGGAGTAGCACATTGGGAACAATGCAACAAAATACATAAAATGCATGACACACACAAGGAAGTCATTAGCACAAACAAGAATACTCTTTTTTCATCAATAACACTCCCTCGTGCCATCACATATCATCCCCCACATAGCCACCCTTATCTCACCGCGTGAGCAACAATAAATAAATGCCCGCTTTGTCTTGTCACATGCGTATTAACAATATCCCACCTTGTCTGGCCATATGCGCAAACTCGATATATATAGCATGTCTTGTCTTGTCACATGTGAAATATATATAGTGAACCCTAACCCTAACACTAGCTCAGCTATAGTAAACCCTAAATTTTTCCATGAAGGTTAAGGGTAATGTTAGGGTAGAGGATAAGAAGTAACTTGTGGTGACCTCTTCACCTAGTCTTCAGGTGAAGAAATTTCCTAAAGAGAGTGCCAACAAGATTGTTTTACCTAAGTAAGATTGAAAAAAAAAAAAAATTGATGCATCAAAAGATGGATAGTGTTGAAGATGATCATGATAATATGGGAGGTAGGGATCTTGATGAAAAACCCACAGCCCAAAATTTCATGAATGCAGCAAAGCAAGGAGACCTATCTTCAAGGCAAACTGACAAAGGCAAATTAGTGGGCAACGAGAGGAAGAAGCAACAAAAAGAAATTTTTAGTGTGTAAGGGACTGGGGTACAAACGAGAAGGACATTATATAAATTCATAAATTAGCTGTGAATGCTATTATATGGAACATTGGATCAGTCAACACTAAGAAAGCCTTTGAAAGACTTATGACAATGCATGAACAATACCAATTCTACTTGATTGGATTAATGGAACCAATGCAAAATGCCAACAAGTTGGAAGGTTATAAGAGGAAGCTTGGATTGCAACATGCTTTTGCTAATGTTTCTATAATAAAGTTTGGGACTTTGTGGATGAAGCTTATAAAATTTCATTCTTGTTTGACATGGAACAGCATTGGACACATAGGCTATTTAATCTGGAAACTAAAAAAAGATTTTATAATCACTCTTGTGTATGCTATTGGTGATATTGTGGAGAGAGTTGAACTTTGAAATTCAATGTATGCATTAGTTAATAATATGGTTATCTCTTTGGCTAGTTGGTGGTGACTTCAATGTCATTGTCGATGAAAAAGAGAAGTTTAGGGGGATTGCTAGTTTCAATGAATGAAGTGGAGTACTATCGGCATTGCATAAACACTTGCAATTTGTTCGGTCTAAATTTTAAAGGAAGCATATATACATGGTGAAATGACAAAACTGATGATGATTATATTTTCAAACAACTTGATAGATGTTTGGCTAACCTAGAATTTCAACAAATGCTACTAGTATTGGAGGTGACACACTTGTCCAAAACAGGCTAAGATCACAGCCAAATGATCCTATCTTGTGATCTCAATATTGCTCCTATAAAGAAGTCATTCAAGTTCTTGAAATTTTGATAAAACATGAATCGTTTCTAGATATGGTGAAGGAAAATTGGAAGGCAGATTTTGTTGGTAACCCTTTCATCATGTTCAATTACAAGTTGAAGAAAGTATTGTCTACATGGAGTAAAGCTACTTATGGGATCATCTTTTAGAATATAGCTAGTTTAGAAGAGCTGCTCATTGTACATAAAAATCAATTTTAGTTGAACCCTACACAACTTAATAGAGAGAGGCTTTTGAAGGTGTAAGCAGAATTCATTAGATATCTTTATCTTGAGGAGGAATTCCGGAAGAAAAAATCTAGGATGAATTGGTTTCAAGATGGTGATAGGAACATAATTTTTTATGCTCAGGTCAATGAAGAAGAAAGAGATTACATGTGAAGATAATTCAAACAGTGTGAGCCAATGGCTTGAAGGCAATGAAGCAATGACAGAGGACGCAATGATTTATTTTCAAGCTCAATTTCATGAGGAGGGGGCTTCTACTACCTTTGGAATTTGAGATCATGTATTAGTATTAATAGAGATGGGGCAAAATCAAGAGATTATCAAACAAACTACAAAAAATGAAGTAAAACAAGCAGTCTATGGGCTCAATGGGGAGAGTGCACGAGGTCATAATGGCATCAATGGTTTCTTCGTCCAAGTTGGTTGGGATATCATTGGGGATGATGTTTTTGATATGGTGAAGAATTTCTTTAATGATCGGGAGCTGCCTAGATTCGTCACTCATACAAATTTAGTTTTATTGCCAAAAAAGAAAGAGGTTACTACCTTTTCTGATATGAGGCCCATTAGCCTAAGTAATTTTATTAACAAGGTATTTTCTAGAGTCATTCATGAAAGGTTAGTTGATTTGCTTCCTAATTTAATATCTGATGAGCAAGCTGGATTTGTCAAGGGTAGAAGTATTGTAGAGAATGTCATATTGATTCAAGAGATTATCACTGATATTAGGTTGAGAATCAAGATAAGAGCTAATATAGTGATCAAGATAGATATGACTGAAGCTTATGACAGACTTTCATGTCTCTTCATGACCAAAGTTCTGAGGAAGATTGGGTTTAGTGAGAGGTATATTTGCTTGGTGTATGGCATTGTTTCAAAAAACTAGTATTCAGTGCTACTCAATGGGCAACCTTATGATTTTTTAAAGTCTACCAGAGGGGTGAAACAAATGGATCCTCTGTCTCCTACACTTTTCATCTTGGCAGCAGAAGCTTTATCGAGGGGATTGAATGCACTACACATGAACTTGTATTTCTTTGGCTTTCGTTCGACAAAATGAAGTCTAAATATTAATCACTTGGCCTATGCAGATGAAACAATAATTTTTTCTTCTTCAGATTCTACAGCTTCATGGAGGTTTTGAGTGCTTATGAGATTTTGAGTGCTTATGAGGTTGCTTCTGAACAGTTGATAAACAAAAGCAAAATTAGCAATTTATAAGCATCATTCAACAAATTTGCAGGTGATAACTAAGGTGCAAGGAATTACTGAAATTGGAAGGCAAGAGTTTTCATTCATATATTTAAGGTGTCCTATTTTCTATACAAGGAGAAGAATGGATTATTATCAAGAGCTCATCAATAAATTACTTGATAAATTGCAAGGTTTGAAGGGTAAACTATTGTCAATTGAATGTAGGGCAGTCTTTATTTCTTATGTGTTACAAAGCATGCCAATAAACTTTCTATCTACAGTTAGCCTATGTTACAACAAACCAATCGTTCAAAGAGTTTCCCTCACAAATAGTGGCTATAGGGAATGTACAACTAGGCAGGTTGTGGAGCGATTAGGTAGAACAAGAATTAGAGGGGGAAGGTGAAACAAATTCTAAGGAAGAAAAGAATGAAGATGAAGAAGATGGGCAATCAGAGGGCCATAAATCTAATGATGACGTTCAAGCTTGCAGTGATGAAGAGCAAGATGCTCAACAAGTTGATGCCATTCCAAAAGGAGATACGGAGAATGAACCAACTGATATGGATGTTAGGATGATCAATATGACTAGTAAAAAAGACCCCAAAGAAGTCCTAAAAGGGAATGAAATAGTGAATCCGGTGAACCCTAACCCTAACACTAGCTCAACTACAGCAAACCCTATTTTTTTCATGAAGGTTAAGGGCAATGTTAGGGTGGAGGATAAGAAGTAACTTGTGGTGACCTCTTCACCCAGTCTTCAGGTGAAGAAATTTCCTAAATAGAGTGCCAACAAGATTGTTTTACCTAAGTAAGATTGGAAAAAAATCAATTGATGTATCAAAACGTGGATGGTGTTGAAGATGATCATGATGATAGGGGAGGTAGGGATCTTGATACAACCCAAAATTACATGAACGCAGCAAAGCAAGGAGACCTATATTCAAGGCAAATTGACAAAGGCAAATCAGTGGGCAAAGAGAGGAAGAAGCAACAAAAAGAAATTCCTAGTGTGCAAGGCACTAAGGTACAAACAAGAAGGACATTATCAAAATTCATAAATTAGTTATGATGTTATTATATGGAACATTAGATCAGTCAACACTAAGAAAGCCTTTTATAGGCTTGTGACCATGCATAAACAATACTAATTCTACTTCATTGGATTAATGAGTTGGAAGGTTATAAGAGAAAACTTGGATTGCAACATGTTGTTGCTAATGTTTCTATAATAAAGTTTGGGCCTTTGTGGATGAAACTAATGAAGTTTTAATCTTGTTTGACATGGAACAACATTGGATAATTAGACTATTTAATCCGAAAACTTAAAGGATTTTATAATCACTCTTGCGTATGCTAATCACATTTGTCCAAAACAGGCTCAGATCACAGCCGCAAGATCCTATCTTGTGATCCCAACGTTGCTCCTATAAAGAAGTCTTTCAAGTTCTTGAAATTTTGGATAAAACATAAATCCTTTCTAGATGTGATGAAGGAGAATTAAGAGGCATATTTTGTTGGTAACCATTCATCATGTTCAAATACAAGTTAAAAAAAGCATTGTCTACATGGAGTAAAGCTAAAGCATTGTCTACATGGAATAAAGCTACTTATAGGAACAATTTTCAGATTATAGCTAGTTTAGAAGAGCTTGTCATTGTACATGAAAATCAAATTGAGTTGAACCCTACACAACATAATAGAGTGAGGCTTTTGAAGGTACAAGCATAATTCATTAGATATCTTCATCTAGAGGAGGAATTCTGGAAGAAAAAAGCTGGGATGAATTGGTTTCAAGATGGTGATAGGAACACAATTTTTTAATGCTCAGGTCAATGAAGAAGAAAGAGATTATATGTGAAGATAATTCAAAATATTATGGACAAATGGTTTGAAGGCAATAAGGTAATGACAGAGGAGGCAGTGAATTTTTTCCAGGCTCAATTTCATGAGGATAGGGCTCCTACTGCCTTGGCATTTTGGATCATGTACCAAGATTAGTAGAGATGGGGCAGAATCAAGAGATTATCAAACAACCTACAAAAGATGAAGTAAAACAAGCAATCTTTGGGCTTAATGGGGAGAGTACAGGAGCTCATAATGGCTTAAATGGTTGCTTCTTCCAAGCTTGTAGGGATATCATTGGGGATGATATTTTTGACATAGTGAAGGATTTCTTTAATGGTCAGGAGTTGCCTAGATTTGTCACTTATACAAATTTAATCTTATTGCCAAAAAAGAAAGAGGTTACTACATTTTCTGATATGAGGCCAATTAGCCTACTAATTATATTAACAAGGTGTTTTCTAGAGTTGTTCATGAAAGATTAGTTGATTTGCTTCCTAATTTAATATCAGATGAGAAAGTTGGATTTGCCAAGGGTAGAAGTATTATGGAGAATGTCCTATTGATTTAAGAGATTATTATTGATATTAGATTAAGAATCAAGATAAGACGTAATATAGTGATCAAGATAGATATGACTGAAACTTATGACAGACTTTCATGTCTCTTCTTGACCAAAGTTCTGAGGAAGATGGGGTTTCGTGAGAGGTATATTGGCTTGGTGTATGGCATTGTTTCAAACAACTAGTATTTAGTGTTACTTAATGGGCAACCTTATGGTTTCTTTAAGTCTACAAGATGGGTAAAATAAAGTGATCCTTTGCCTCATACACTATTTATCTTGGCAGCAGAAGCTTTGTCGAGGGGATTGAATGCACTACACATGAACTTGTATTTATGGGACTTTTGTTTGACAAAATGAAGTTAAAAAATTAATCACTTAGCCTATGCAGATGAAATAATAATTTTCTCTTCTTCAGATTCTACAACTTCATAGTTCTTATGAGGTTGCTTCTGGACAGTTGATAAACAAAGCAAAGTCAGTAATTTTTAAGCACCATTCAACAATCTTGGAGGTGATTACTAAGGCGCAAGGGGTTACTGAAATTGGAAGGCAAGATTTTCCATTCACGTATTTAGGGTGTCTGACGAGCTTAGAACACACATTTAAATTATGCTCGCTAATCAAATGTAGTATAGTATAATATCATATCCACAAGGATTGGATTTAAATAATATTCTCGTAGTTTCTAGCTTGATTGCTATCCAGGATGATCAACAATTGAGATTTAATCGATTTATAAATAAAATGAATTAAGATATAAAGTTATTGACTAAAGACAATTAAAATAAGGATAAGCAAGGAAATTATCAGTGGGAGAAAATAGGGATTGATAGGATAGGTGTAAGATAGTTGTTGGGATCTAACTCTAGATAATTCACTTCTAATGTTCAAGTGAGTCTTTCGAATTTACTCAATTATTAGTTCAAATGTTCTGCTAAAACTCCTCACGAGATGAACCAATTTAAGCACGTGAAGATATGCACGAATGCGTAGTGGATTGGTCTTTAGGAGAACCTCTCTCGATTATTCTCCTCTCTAGGTTTAATCAATGATTCAACTAGCATCTCTCGATTACTTAGATGAATTAATGAACTCAACCAACCATATAATGCAAAGATATCACAAGTTATGCCTCTCTCGATTACATGAACAAGTGAATATAGATGCAACAGTTAAATCATCCAAAAATGCTTCAATACATAAAACTAGAGTTATAATCCACAAACAATCATCAATACAAAAAATCCATCAAACCCTAAAGAGAACTTCTCCATAAATATATTAGTCACAAATTATATTAAAGTATAGAAAAACATAAATTCAATCCAAACTCGTGTCTTGATTAAGGAATGATTGATGAAATCCTTGTGCTCATGTTCTTCCAACTCCTCATTAGCCTCCTTAGGTCGAATATGTGTCAAAAGTCTAGAAAATAATATTTTTTCATGTATTTATACCAAGTAGGATCGTCCCCAGACAAATCACCTTTTCCTAGCCGAAATAGAATATTTACTCTATAAAAAATGCACAAGCACACCGCATGGGGCGACGCGCCATGCGGGGCATTAGTGGGAAATCTAGAGAGCTAACTTGTGAAGGTGACGCGATAGTGTGGATTTCTCAGAGTACATATCAAACATTGATTTTTGACGTCCAGACTTGGTCTTTGACCCCCGAACATGATCATGGCTTAATCCCTTGGGCTTTTACTCAAACTTCAAAGCTCCAAATCGTTCGCAGTCATTTCATAACATCTACATCACTCGGAATCCTCCCATAAGGCATAAAACACACAATAAGTGCAAAACACTCCTAATTAAAGCTCAAAACAAGTGAAGTGCAGTAAATTAGAGTAAAATAAGTGACTAAAATACGGGATTATAGCCTACCATAAACACCCCACACTTAAACCATTGCTCATCCTCGAGAAATCAAACTACACTTCACATAGAACATGACTTTTTTCAACAACTCTCATAACCCATCGCACCAAGAATATTTAAAAAAGATTAAGTACAATATCGTAACATACTATCTCAAGATTTGACTCAAAAGCATCACACATTACTTAGAACCAACTGACTTACTCTAACACAGAGGATAGCGACATTACCTTTTCTTCATGAATTGAGTACCCTCACACAACAATAGAGAGTAGTTCCATACACAATAGAATTTAAGAACAATTAGGAACTCAAGATAGAAAAAATTCACTAACTCTCAGAAACAACATTCATGTGCCACAAAAGACGTACCAAAGGCTTGCCCGTAATGTACTACTCTACTAATTAAGCTCATTAAGTCAAGGATCAAGTAGGACTTTAGTTGGTTGTAATGTACGCTGCGGGATGGTTAGGATACTTTTGGATATAAGAGTGACTACACCTCCCTAAGCTCTTTAATAGACACAGTTAACCATTCAAATCCCCACACTTATGTCAAACCATAACTCCACCTTCACAATCAATATACATTAACTCCCCACTTCTTTAAGCACAATTACATCAAGAGCCACCGCTATCAAAAAATATTTTGCACAACAATACAACTATTTTTTTCCTTTTCTTTTTCAATTCAAGTAGCTCTTACTTTTCTCAAAACAGTGCACCTTCTTCCTTATTTCAATAGTTCCACTCAAAAGCCAAACCAACCACCCACACTTCACCTTTTACAAAGTTCATAACAAATTCAAGTGCTCACGAGAGGTAAAGTTCATATAGATAGTCAATTCAAACAAACTAGTAAGACTTGTATTGTGGTTGCCAAAGAAGCAGGATCACAATCTCAAAAGGGTTAAGTACAATACATAACAATTAGGTGGGTAAAAGCTTATAACTGGCTCAACAAAAAAAATGCCTAAATCACTTCCAAGACTGAATAAAACTACTATTTTGCTTTGAAAAAATACGGGGCAAGTTCTAGACATCAAATGCAATGCACAGAATAACACAAAACCTCACACACACATGGAACATAACTTACTCAAGATTGGACTATCAAGACACTCTGGTCTAACACATGATAAACCTTAATTGTAGACCGGTCTAGCATAATCACCAAGTGGTCTCCCAGGACCGGGAGCTATATTTCCGAATTGATCTGCAGCAAAGGGTTGATTTTGAGAAATTCTTCGACCCTTCTCTTCTTCGTAGATAATTTGTGCATCTCTAATAGATGCTTCCCCAGCATCCCGTGCAACTTGTTCTCTTCGTTGGGCTGCTTCTCTCGCAGCCAAATCTACAATATCCTCACTGTTTCCAGTCATAAGTTCTTTGGTTGAGGATTGCCCAACCTTTTTCTGATGTCTCGGTGAGATTTCTTTCCTTCCTCTGATGTCACAGTTGTTTTTCAATTTATGGCTCATATGGTAGCACTTCCTTTGCAGAAGTTTGAGTCATGCACCAACCTCAACTTGTAACATGCGCACAGTCAAAGAACAACAAACGTAAAAGGGAAAAAATAAAAAGAAAAAGAAAAATTCCAGAATTAAAACTACAAACTATTTCAAATACAATTGATTGCCAATCCCCGACAACGACACCAAAATTTGACGACCTTAGAACACACACTTAAATTATGCTCGCTAATCAAATATAGTATAGTATAATATCGTATCCACAATTTAAACAGTATTTCTCATAGTTTCTAGTTTGATTGCTATCCAAGATGATCAACAATTGAGATTTATACGATTTCTAACTAAAATTAACTAAGATCTAAAGCTATTGACTAATGACAACTGAAACAAGGATAAACAAGGAAGTTATCAGTGGGAGAAAATAAGGATTGATAGGATATGTGTAAGCTAGTTGTTTGAGATCTAACTCTAAATAATTCAATTCTAATGTTCAAGTGAGTCTTTCGAATTCACTCAATTATTAGTTCAAACGTTTTGCGTAAACTCCTCTCGATTAAGCTTAGCCTCATGAGATGAACCAATTTAAGCACCTGAAGATATGCACGAATGTGTAGTGGATTGGTGTTTAGGAGAATCGCTTTCGATTATTCTCCTAACTAGGTTTAATCAATGCTTCAACTAACCACTCTCGATTACTTAGATGAATTAACAAACTCAACCAACCATATATTGCAAAGATATCACAAGTTATTCCTCTCTCGATAACATGAACAATTGAATATAGATGCAATAGTTAAATCATCTAAAAACGTTTCAATACATAAAACTAAAATTATAATCCACAAACAATCATCAATACACCAAATCCATCAGACCCCAAAGAGAACTACTCCATAGATATAGAGCAATTCATCACAAATAAAATTAAAGTATAAAAAAACATAAATTCAATCCAAACTCGTGTCTTAAGTGGGGAAGGAATGATGAAATCCTTGTGCTCGTGTCCTTCCAACTCCTCCTTGGCCTCCTTAGGTCGAATATGTGTCAAAATTCCAGGAAAAAATATTTTTTTTTATGTATTTATACCAAGTAGGGTCGGACCCAGATGAAATCACCTTTTTCTAGCCGAAATAGGCTATTTACTCTATAAAAAATACAGAAGCGCGTCGCATGGGACGAAGCGCCATGCAGGGAATTAATGGGGAAATCCAGAGAGCTAACTTCTGATAGGCAGCAGGAAATTGTACAAGCGTGCCGCCCTACGCGCTGCGGCAGTGGGGATTTCTCAAAGTGTGGATCAAACTTCGATTTTTGACGTCTAGACTTGGTCCTCGACCCTAAACCAGATCCCTGCATAATCCGTTGAGATTTTACTCAGATTTCAAAGCTCTAAATCGCTCGAATTCAATCAATAACATCTACATCACTCGAAATCCTCCTACAAGTGATAAAACACACAATAAGTACAAAACACTCCCAATTAAAGCTCAAAACAAGTAAAGTCCAGTAAATTAGTGTGTAATAAGCGACTAAAATACGGGATTATAGCCTACCATCAGTGTCCTATTTTCGATATAAGGAGAAGAATGGATTATTATCAAGAGCTCGTCAATAAAGTACTTGATAAATCACAAGGTTGGAAGGGTAAACTATTGTCCATTGGATGTAAGGCAATTTCATTTCTTATGTGTTACAAAGCATGTCAATACATCTTCTATCTGCAGTTAGCCTATGTTACAACAAACCAATCATGCCAAAAGATTCCCTCACAAATAGTGGCTATAGGGAATGTACAGCTAGGCAAGTGGTGGAACGATCAGGTAGAAGAAGAATTAGAGGAGGAAGGTGAAATAAATTCTGAGGAAGAAAAGAATGGAGATGAAGAAGATGGGCAATCAAAGGGCCATGAATCTAATGATAAGGTTCAAGCTTGCGGTGATGAAGAGCAAGATGCTCAACAAGTTGATGTCATTCCAAGAGGAGATATGAATCAACCAATATGGATGCTAGGGTGATCAATAGGACCAATAAAAAGACCCCGAAGAAGTCCCAAAAGGGAATGAAATAGTGAACCTGATGTACCCTAACCCTAACACTAGCTCAACTACAGTAAACCCTAAATTTTCCATGAAGGTTAAGGGTAATGCTAGGGTGGAGGATAATAAGCAACTTATGGTGACCTCTTTACCTAGTCTTCAGGTGAAGAATTTTCCTAAAGAGAGTGCCAACAAGATTATTTTACCTAAGACTGGAAATATAATCAATTGATGCATCAAAAGGTGGATGGTGTTAAAGATGATCACGGTGATAGGGGACGTAAGGATCTTAATGAAGAACCCACAGCCCAAAATTTTATGAATGCAACAAGGCAAGGAGACCTATCTTCAAGGCAAATAGATAAAGGCAAATTAATAGGCCAAGAGAGGAAGAAGCAACAAAAAGAAATTCCTAGTGTGCAAGGAACTAGGGTACAAACGAGAAGGACGTTATCTAAAATTCATAAATTAGCTATGAATGCTATTATATGGAACATTAGATCAGTCAACACTAAGAAATCCTTTGAAAGGCTTGTGACAATGCATAAATAATACCAATTCTAATTGATTGGATTAATGGAACCAATGCAAAATGCCAACAAGTTGGTAGGCTATAAAAGGAAGCTTGAATTGCAACATGCTTTTGCTAGCGTTTCTAATAAAGTTTTGGCCTTTGTGGAAGAAACTTATGAAGTTTCAGTCTTGTTTGACATGGAACAACATTGGACACTTAGACTATTTAATCCGGAAACTTAAAAAGATATTATAATCACACTTGTATGTGCTAAATGTGATATTGTGGAGAGAATTGAACTTTGGGATTCAATGTATGTATTAGTTACTGATATGGCTATCCTTTGGCTTGTTGGTGGTAACTTCAATGTCATTTTCGATGAAGAAGAGAAGTTTGTAGGGATTGCCAGTTTCAATGAATAAAGTGGAGGACTATAGGCATTGCATAAACTCTTGTAATTTATTTGATCTAGGCTTTAAAGGAAGCATATATTCATGGTGGAATGACAAAACTGATGATTATTATATTTCAAACAACTTGATATATGGTTGGCTAACCTAGAATTTAAACATATGCTGCATGTATTGGAGGTGACATACTTGTCCAAACCAGACTCAGATCACAGCCTCATGATCCTATCTTGTTATCTCAATGTTACTCCTATAAAGAAGTCTTTCAAGTTCTTGAAGTTTTGGATAAAATATGAATCTTTTCTAGATCCGGTAAAGGAGAATTGAGAGGTATATTTTATTGATAACCCTTTCATCGTGTTCAACTACAAGTTGAAGAAGTTGAAGAAAGCATTGTCGGCATGGAGTAAAGCTACTTATGGGAACATTTTCCAGATTATAGCTAGTTTAGAAGAGCTGGTCATTCTACATCAAACTCAATTTGAGTTGAACCCTACGCAACATAATAAAGAGAGGCTTTTGAAGGTCCAAGTAGAATTCATTAGACATTTTCATCTAGAGGAGGAATTTTAGAAGAAAAAAGCTAGGATGAATTGGTTTCAAGATGGTGATAGAAACATATATTTTTATGCTCAGGTCAATGGAAGAAGAAAGATATTACATGTGAAGATAATTCAAAATAGTATTGGCCAATGGCTTGAATGCAATGAGGCAATGGCAGAGGACGCATTAAATTTTTTCCATGCTCAATTTCATGAGGAGAGGGCTCCTACTGCCTTTGGCTTTTAGATCATGTACCAAGATTAGTATAGATGGGGCAGAATCAAGAGATTATCAAATAACTTACAAAAAATGAAGTAAAACAGGCAGTATTTGGGCTCAATGGGGAGAGTGTCGGAGGTCATGATGGCTTTAATGGTTGACTCTTCTAAGCTTGTTGGGATATTCATTAGGGATGATGTTTTTGACATGGTGAAGGATTTCTTTAATAGTTAGTAGCTGCCTAGATTTGTCACTCATACAAATTTAGTTTTATTGCTAAAAAAGAAAGAGGTTACTACCTTTTCTGATATGAGGCCAATTAGCCTAAGTAATCTTATTATCAAGGTGTTTTCTAGAGTCATTCACGAAAGGTTAGTTGATTTGCTTCCTAATTTAATCTCTGATGAGCAAGCTAGATTTGTCAAGGATAGAAGTATTATGGAGAATGTCCTATTGACGCAAAAGATTATGACTGATATTAGATTGAGAATAAAAAAAAAGACTTAATATAGTGATAAAGATAGATATGACTGAAGCTTATGACAGGCTTTCATATCTCTTCTTGACCAAAGTTCTGAGGAAGATGGGGTTTTGTGAGAGGCATATTGGCTTTGTGTATGAAATTATTTCAAACAACTAGTATTCAGTGCTACTCAATGGACAACCTTATGGTTCCTTAAAGTCTACAAGAGGGGTGAAACAAAGGGATCCTTTGTCTCCTACACTCTTCATCTCGGCAGTAGAAGCTTTGTCAAGGGGATTGAATGCACTACATATGAACTTGTATTTCTATTGCTTGGATTTTCCAAAATGAATTCCAAAACATAATCACTTGGCCTATGCAGATGAAACAATAATTTTCTCCTCTTCAGATTCTACAGCTTCATGGAGGTTTTGAATGCTTATGAGGTTGCTTCTGGACAGTTCATAAACAAAGCAAAATCATTATATGCATCTTTCAATAAGCTTGGAGGTGATTACTTAGGTGCAAGAAATTACTGAAATTGGCAGGCAAGATTTTCCATTCACATATTTAGGGTGTTCTATTTTCTATACAAGGAGAAGAATGGATTATTATCCAGAGCTCATCAATAAAGTACTTGATAAATTACAATGTTGGAAGGGTAAATAATTGTCCATTTAAGGTAGGACAGTCTTGATTTCTTATGTGTTACAAAGCATACCTATACACCTTCTATATGCAGTTAACCCTCTTACATTTGTGATTGTTAAGCTACATAAAATGTTTGCTTAATTCCTTTGGAGCAATTCAGTTGGAGGAAAGAGTAGATATTGGATTTCATGGAACACTTTGTGTCTACCTGTCGATGAGGAAGGACTAGGTTTTAGATCACTTCATGATGTGTCCAAAGCTTTTTTTGCAAACGTTGGTAGAACTTTAGAACTAAACCTACTTTGTGAAGTTCTTTTATGAGCCAGAAGTATTGCAAGAAAATAAATGTTATGATAGTACCTTGGAGAGATGACTCACATATTTGGAGAAAGATGCTAGAATGGAGGGATCTAGTGGAACATCAAATTCTATGAAAACCAAAAATAGTATCATCACCCTTTTGGTTTGAGAATTGGTCAAGCTTGGGTGCACTCTATTTCATTTAAGCTCCAAATTTCTATTTTGATGAATCTGTGCATAATGTCTATGATGTGGTCAATGAAGGTGCTTGGGATAAAGATGGATTGAGGACAATTCTGCCCGATGAGTTGGCTGTGCACATTCTTTAACATATCCAATCTCAAGTTGTACATGATGTCCTTGACAAACCATTTTGGATGTTGGAGACATGGGGTAACTTTGCTGTGAAGTTTGTTCGGAAATATTTGAGGAAGAGAAGGGATACTAACACTGCTTATAAGAATATGTGGGCTAAGAAGCTGCCCTTTAAGATTTCAGATTTTATATGGAAATTATGGAGAGCAAAACTGCTTTTGGATTATGCAATTAGAAGGATGGGATATATTATGCCCTCAAGGTGTTGGTTTTTTGTGAATCTACAAGAGGAAAATATGGCTCATGTCTTCTTCATATCATATGCAGTTTCTAGGGTTTGGTCCTGCTTCTTCTCATTTTCAGGTTTGTCTTTGTAGGGTATAAGTTTGCATCAAGTTGTGGTTAAATGCTGGACAATTCAGGTAATTCCTATACTAAAACCTATATTTAAATCTCTACCTTCTATTATTGTTTGGGAATTATGGAAGAGAAGGATAATTACAAGTATGGAGATATTGTATCTATTAGCAGAGTGATCTATCAAGTGTCTTCTACACTACAAGCACTTGTCAACTTTAGGAATCCTGGGCTTCAAAATGTACCTCACAAGTGGCCGGATTTACTACACATGTTGGAACATTATACACCAAGGTTGAAGATAAACAATGTGCTACGGGAATTTCCTATGGAGGATGGATAAAGGTGAATACTGGGGGTGCATCTAGGGGGAATCCAAGCAGGAGTGCAATTAGTTTTTGTTTGAGGGATGAGCAAGGAGATGTCATACATGCATATGGGCAGGAGATACAAGAAACTACCAATACAGAAGCTGAGGTCGTGGCAATTCTTGAAGCACTAAGGTGTTGCAATCACCATCACCAATCTAATATTTGGTTGCAAACTAACTCTATGCTACTTAAAAATGTAAGGGTAGTTGAAGTACACCGTGGATAATTTTTGAGTATGGGGAGGAAATAAGGAGGTTACTGGAGGTGTGTAATGCTAGGGTATCACATATATTTAGAGAAGGCAATAAACCGGCTAGCCAACTATGCACTTGATATTGGTCCTATTAAGTATGACTGTTTTGCTCAATGGGATAATCAAGGGAGGAGAATTGTGAATAATGATAAACTTCAATATCCTTAGTTGTGGATAAGAGTTGCAAGGAGCTAGCAGGTGAGAAAGAAATGAGTAAGGATGATGGAAGAAGTTGGAGGCAGTACCCATGTTCATCATACTCAACTCCTTTTAGAGGAGAGTATGGTGCATTGTTTTATCACTAACGCTATTTTTTTTGCAGGGAGAGGTACTGTGTCCATGTATTATCTATTGACTCAACTTTAATGGGTGGTAGTAGCAGTAATGACCATTCCCTTAAAGAAGTGTCAATGATACGCACAAGCATGGATCGGGAGAAAGAAGGCGGGCAGTTAGGTTTTGCAATTGTAAAACTGGATGGTATATTCAGTTTATTTATCTCTAACACTGTCCAAACATGAGCTAAAATGCACAAGAAGATCGTTCCATGTGGGAGAAGACTTCAAGAACACATTGGTGCATGGGTTCCCTTCAGGTTCTACATACAACTTTAATGTACTAATTTTCAGATATTGTAGAGTTAAAAGTTATTCTAGACGTGAAGATCGCCTTACTACCAGCTCAATGGTATTGACTGAAGCAGTAGGGCTTGGTACACAAGGTAGAAAAATGGTCAGATTTTCCTGTTGGAAGCAGACATTGCCCTGATGCACAAGGGAAAATCACACATTTTGGAAACTGATTTTGAATCCAACAAGCACAATGCAGAAGTAGTACATATTTTGGGATGATAATGGCTTTGGTGCTCGCTTCAAAACCACAGGGATCACATATGAAATGGTTGAGGCAGTCCACTTGCCTAGGTTTCTCTAAGATTATAGGTAGTGGTGATGATTCATTTTGAGGGTAGAGGCACTTTGCATCTTCACATTCCAACAAGTGACACACTAAATTCGTCACTAATGGAGTAGTTTGATATAAAGGTCAGCACTTTGAGTCGTGTACTTTCACATATTTGCAAAAATAAAAATATATGTTCTTAAAAGTAATGAATGTTGGCCGTATATAACTAATAAAAAATGAAACTGCTCCACGAAAATACTCAATATTCAACTTAAAATGCATCTCAAGGAATGACTGAAGTTAGAATGAGAAATGTTTATTTAATTTGAAAGTATCATTATTTAAGTGAGATTAGTATTTAAATAATATTAATTATCTAGCTCATACTAAATTTTAGTTATTTAATTGCAATTATTTTTTTATCCGATAAGAATTCTTTTTCAAATAGTAAAAACCGATTAGGTGAAAAATCATTCATGCATGACAAACCAAAAAAGCAAAGGAAAATTTTTTGTAAATCTAAAATTTTTATGAATCACTTTATCTCATAAATAAAGTCTACAATTGAAATGCCCTTTTAGAAGCCATAATTATAGTCAAGAAACTCGCTTATATTCAACTAAATTTAATACAATCTAGATAAGTTAAAACATCTCATAAATTATCTTGTTGGAATAATTGATAATTTTGGAGTTTGTTATTGATTTCTACTCAATATTCCAAATAATTATGCTAATTTAAAAGCTTTGAGAACTAAAATTATAATATAGAATACTATTATTAGTGTAAGAAACTTCTATATATTTTTAAATATTCTAATATAGTAGAGTTTCATATAAATCAGAACGTATAAAGGTTATAAAAAAACTGGACCACTTCCATGTTATCCAAAGCCAAACGCACTTCCTCTTTCTTTAATGTTCTTATTCTTTACTTTATTTATTTTATTTATTATTTAAATAATTTAAGTGTAAAATTTATATAAGGTAAAATATTAATGATTTTAGAATTTTAAATGTCAGAATAGTTAATACAATTCAAATAAGGAAAAGATTTATTATTCAAACTCCTAAATGTTAGGGAACTAATTAAATGATTATTTTTTAATATTAAAAAAATAAACAAATGACTATTTTATCCAGTGTGACCTCTATTTTTAAAGGGTAAAAACGGCGAACGACATTTCGCTAAGGGCCTTCGTACTTTTAATATAGTAATTGTGCTCTTATGTTGAACATTTGCAACAAAACAAAGCCATTTTTTTCAAGAATCCTTAGTTAAACTATCATACATATGGATTCAAATATATTTGGTCTAAAGTAAATAAATTAAAGTAAATAAATTAGTTAAAATTGCATAGATGACCATAAACTAACTGTATGAGATGTTACTGACGCTAATGAGTATTATTTTCTTTCACTTATAATGTCTTTGGGCACCTAGCCACTAGGGGTGTTCGTGGTTGGTTTGAGTCAGTTTTTCCCTAAAAAGAAACAAAACCAAGTAAGTCGGTTTTCAAATATTGGAACCAAACCAAACCAATTAAGTCGGTTTTTTATCGATTCGATTTTTGTCGATTTTTTGATTTTTTCGGTTATTCATCGTGTCTTTTCTTAAATATGAAACATACACTACCAAACGCATATTGCGACGATTACATTTTCAACGTAACACTATCAAATCATTTGCTCTTTGATAAATCTATCATTTACCAAGATATATTGATGATAATTGAATCAAATAGTGATGAATAATTAAATTACTCAATTAAAAATTAATTAT
>AWOL01S0001880.1:41453-73824 GCA_000715115.1 Nicotiana otophora | reverse complement strand
TATATATATATATATATATAATAATAATAATAATAAATTTAAATAACTATTTTTATAGTCAGTTTGGTTCGGTTTTTTAGGTTATTTTTTGATTAAAATCAAACCAAACTAAATTTGATCGGTTTTAAAAATTCAAATCCAAAATCAAACAAAACCTAAAAAGTATCGATTATTTTGGTCGGTTTGGTTTGATTTTCGGTTTGATTTGGTTTTTTTTGGCCACTAATAATGGGGCGAACTTTCTTTTTGCAAGAAAAGGTAATATAAGCAGTAATTTGTTAACTTCAGGACTGATACTACTGTTTTTACAACTTTTAGGCGTCATATGATTTAAGTACGAGGGTAATTATGTAAATAGGCCTAGACTCCGTTCTTCTCCCCATCTATAAATAGCAGTAGAAAACCCTAAGTTTAAGTGAGCGCCGAATTAGCCATTAGACTCTGTAAGCCTTCAATCTTGGCTATTCTTTTTGTTGCTTGTTTTGGTTTTGTGAACATATACGTCACATGCATACATTCATCTTACGTTGTATGTACTGTGATGTGATAATGCTTTGATTGAAAAATCAAAAGGAGGTGCGATGATGATGAATATTGAAAAGTCTCGTTAATCTGATGATTTATGAGGAAAATCTCTCTATCCATTCTTAACAGTCTGAGCACTTTTGTTTTTAATTCTTACTCTATATATGAAAATATATAGATATAGATATTTGTATTTTTTTTTTGTAATTTTCTTTGTTTTGGTAAAGGGTGCGATTGCAATGATGACAAACATCTAATCCCAGCTCTATGAGACCTTTAATGAAGGTCCTGGATTTTATTATTTTTCCAACACATATCTGAGCTTCGCCTCTTTCTCAGATTTTCCTTTTTTTAAGCATTTTGACTATTTTTCGAAAAGAATTATCTTTTTCTGTTTTATTCTATTCACAATCGATATCATTGGGCAAAGCATTACTTATATTCGATCCATTTTTCTTAGTGACTTTTCTTAGTAAGGTCTACTATCTTGAATGTTCAGTTTGTCTAACGTGATCTATTTCTCGATAATGGTAGTGAAATTGGAAGAGATGACGATTTTGAAATATTCGTTAGTTCTATCTACGATGTTCTTGCTATTGTAGGGCATATTTTCTCTTTCGGCTTATCAGTAGAATAAGTCTGTTTGCTTGTCTAATTTTGTTGGTTAATTTCTGTTAGACTTTCGTTACATACTTTCGTTGGAAGGATAAAGTTAATTTTTTTGTAATAGTTGATACTGAAATATCAGGCAATCAGATGATCAAAAATCTAATAGAAAACATAGACTTATAAATTTGAGTTATATTATGGTTATTATTAGTGTTTACGAGCCACGGTTTTATTTTGTTTGCAGTCCATGTTATGGATTAGGATATTTACTCACACCTCTCTATAATCCTATATAATAGTAGCTCATTACTATAAAAGTTAAAGTTATTTTGGAACTGATTTTTATATTACGTTGTAATATATGCTTTTTTATAACAATGTTTCATTATAACAGTGAAAAATATCGGAAGAAATGAAGATGTTATAATGAAGTTGGATTATATCACTAAATTAAAGAGTATTTTCAAGAAAAATTTAATTCACCCATTATTAATTTGAATAATAGTTTTATTAAGGTTGCTTTCACTAGTTTAATCGTACAAAATGTATAATTGGTATTGCAGCTCAGTTAAATTTTTCTTGCAAACACTCTTTCAAATATAGGGCAATTTGTGTTTAGGATTATTGGGTGCACGGATTGAATGATTTGTGGCTTAGACAGTATTTTTGTCTGCAGTCTAATGACCTCATCCCAAAACCTATCTCTTCTTTTTCGAGCATCTCTGGGTTGCAATGTCAAATTTGGGGTTTTCAATAGTTTGGGCAAATTGGTTATGAGCAGCTATGTTACTTCCTCTTTGGAGAGAGGAAAAACTAGGAAAAGGATAATCTAGCTGCGGAGGAGAATAGCTTTGGGCTGAGAATGTTTTGTGGGAGGAAAAGAAGTGACCGAAGGACTTCTAGGTTTATGGGGTACAAAGTGATCACTTTTCAAGAGGTGTGTATGTTCTATTAGAGGCGCAATTTCTTTCTACTACTATCGAAAGACATGTAAAAGATGTACCCAGTGGACAAATATCATATAAAAGATTGCTAACGTGTGCTCTAGGTATTGATAACATTCTGGCAGTTTTGGCCATTCTTGAGAGTTATAACTGACTATGTATTTGCACTTTGTTTTCTAGCCTTCTTGTTTTTGTTTTCGGGCACCCGATAATAGTTACTGGATCCTCAAGACTTGAATCACCACATTTTTACCTTCAATGTCAAAGTGCACAGTCCAATCATTGTCGGACATGATTCCACTTATTCTTTTCGGAGAAAAGGTTTGGATCATATCCATAGGGAGAGTGGTATATGGCCTATATCATATAGAAAAAGAAAGTAGACTTATTTGTCTTTTTAAGGTGAGAGTGGTCAAACTTATCAAGATACTTTGATCATTGTTTTTCTCACAATTGTCGATTTAGTGGAAGTGAGATTTTTAGGGGCGTTCTCTCAATTTTTTATAATTAGTCACCCATGAACCGGGAAGAAGTTTTACTAGTTCTTTTGAAATATGTCTAGGAGAGAAATCCTTGCAAAGACTGTCCCTGCATTCAGAGTAACTTCAGTTGTGCCAAGATTAGCATGTTGGTATTCAAGATACTCTTTGTCAAGGAGAGAAATCCTTGCAACAACAATTGGTTGTCATTTTCGTGCATGATAAGTGAATGCTATCCGGACAACTGCAAAAGTGTATGTGAGTGAAAATCGGGACTCTTCCCAATGGAAATGCTTCAGGGATCTGTAAAGTGATGAATTGTTCTCCTTGCATCTCATAAATGAGATGCTGGTCAAGTTTAGAAACTCATCTACCGAAGAGCGGATTTGAGACTATGGAGACAATTATTTTTTAGCAAAAGCGGAATAAGGATCTATGAGTGGCTAATAGGTAGATGAGTTTTTTTGTTTAAGACTTCTACTTCGTACAAGTAATTATATTTTCCTGCAAGGGTTTTTTAAAAGAGTAGGAGGCATGCTGCACTAGAACATACAAGGATCGTTGAGATCAGTAAAATATTAGAGTAGAGATTGAAATACTAGAATCGAGATTGGAGTACCTTTCTAGAGATAGATTGGAGTACCTTTCTAGAGATAGATTGGAGTACCTTTCTAGAGATTGGATTATCTCAGTAGAGATTGGATCACCTTAGCATATATTGAATTATTTTCATAAAAGTCTTCCTACAAAGGGGTGCTGGAGGCTCACAACAGGCATCCCTCGCTATAACTAGGCCATCAACAACGAACTTGGAAGCCGAAGGTGATCGGGAATCATATCTGAGTGGCTTGCCTTTGCAAGATTCATATTCTCATTTTTCTTGAAAGTAAGTTTGATGAAGAACTCTTCAGTTTCCCACAAAAGAATGTCATATTTGGTTAAGAGTTCAGTGTGAGATTCTGCACATGTGTGTTGTGTGATTTGTGCTTCAATTTCCCTACCTTGATCTTTTTCTGTGAGCTGGAACAATCTCGGGACTGCTCAGCGAACTCGGGAATCATATCTGAGTGGCTTGCCTTTGCAAGATTCATATTCTCATTTTTCTTGAAAGTAAGTTTGATGAAGAACTCTTCAGTTTTCCCACAAAAGAATGTCATATTTGGTTAAGAATTCAGTGTGAGATTCTGCACATGTGTGTTGTGTGATTTGTGCTTCAATTTCCCTACCTTGATCCTTTTCTGTGAGCTGGAACAATCTCGGGACTGCTCAGCGAACTCGGGAATCATATCTGAGTGGCTTGCCTTTGCAAGATTCATATTCTCATTTTTCTTGAAAGTAAGTTTGATGAAGAACTCTTCAGTTTTCCCACAAAAGAATGTCATATTTGGTTAAGAATTCAGTGTGAGATTCTGCACATGTGTGTTGTGTGATTTGTGCTTCAATTTCCCTACCTTGATCTTTTTCTGTGAGCTGGAACAATCTCGCGACTGCTCAATATGGCTTGAATTGCTTTCTGAATGCTATCCCATTGACTATTTGGTCTGGAGTTTGTCTTGCAAAATCCTGTAATGTTAGTACAACAATCAAATTCTTACATGGAACATCTTACCCAATCAATTCGGTCCTCTACTTTAGTCCTGTGAAGAATTCAATGGTAATAGGGTGCTTGGTGACGACAATTGTGGTTAGAATTTCATTTGAGGTGTGTGTTGAAATATTTGAAGTACGACACCCAATACTCATTTGGGAAGACTGCAGTATTAATGATTGAGGAGGCTGCTCCATTGTCAAAGAATGCTATGACATGTGTTGGTTTGTCGCACTTGGATGTGTAGACTTTGATTTCTTCTTGCAGGATCAATATAATGCTGTGGATATCTTCTTTTACCTTTGGCTTTGGTTCTGAAATTTGGTAATGATCATCACCATATTCCTCATAAACATCCAAAGAAAAGAGTCTCTTCAGTGGGCTTCCTCTTCGCGAACATGGTCACCCATATGCGATCGCATAGCCCGGTTCCATATGTATCCATGAATGTGGCCTCCTACACATGAACGTGATGCACAAAAGATCTCCCGCAATACCCTTTTTCTGCGATCGCGAGACTCAGCTCTGCAATCGCGAAACACTAACCTGCACCAGCACACAAGCAGTTGCAAAACATAAGAAAATGCTCCAAAACCACCCCGAATCACACTCGAGCTCCCTGAGACCCTGTCCAATCAATCCAACTAGTCCATATACTTTATACCAACTTGTTGAAAGGCTCGAAACATAAAAACAACAAAAAAATCAAGAATCGAAGATCATATCCATCTCTTAACTTTCAAACATTTTAACTTTGACGAATGTGTTCGAATCACACTTGGACATTCCGGATTACGACCAAACTTGCACACATTATATCAATCATTAGGACCTATCCAAGGTCTCAAAATCACAATCAAAGTCCGATAATACCAAAGTCAACTTCCGGTCAAACCTATGAACTCTTCAATTATTTAAATTGCTAACTTTCGGCAAATTTAAAATCTTCTAGGAATATCCAAAACCAAATCTGAAGACACCATCAAATCCTGATTTTGAGGTCGTTTACTTGAAAGTAAACTTTGGTCAACTCTTCCAACTTAAAACTTCGAAATTAATAATTACTCTTCAAAACCACACCCAAACCCCTTGGAAATCTAACTCATCCAATACTCACACGTAATAATGCATCATATGAAGCTACTCAAGTCTCAAACCACTGAACATGATGCTAAATCTCAAAATAATCAGTCGGTCGTTACATCTACCCTCTTACCGCTTCCTCTTCAAAGAGAAAACAATTTTACTGAAAAAAGGTTGAATAACCCCGGGTAGATAGGAGCAATGCCCAAGTTAGTTCGATGACTATCCATCGTTGCCTTACGGATGAAGCAAAAAAGGATGGTGCTATTGTTGTGGTTGACTTTGAGGAAGAAGTTCAATCGGGTGCTAAGAGTTTGAGTCCTTCTTCGAGTTCAAAATAGGGTGGGTTGCCTGCTTCTTCGAACAGACCAATTGACATGGGGATGCCTCTTTCTCAAATGGTGATGTCGAAGAAATAGGGTGTCACATTAATATTACTAAGATCAAGAATCTCCATCTCAAACATCATCCATGGTTCAAGAGTAGGAAGCTCATTTAAAAGGTACCAATGTGACCCGAGTGCAAGATGTACTTTCCAATTCTTTAGCTGACACATGTGAACGTACTATTACATTCACGTTGTCAAATGCCACTACTTATCCACATGAAATTTCCGGTCCCACAGAGAAAGAGAGGTTGTCAACATCTGATGTAGAGTGGATAAATTACCCAATTAGTTTATGCAATCGTTAGGGTAAGATTTTCTTTACCTATTTTAAATTATTTTATGCTTTGAATTTGTGACCCTTCTAAAAGCTTGTTTTTTTTTGTAGCATAACTTGATCTCTTCAGAAGCCCTAAAGAGGGTACAATAGGATAAGGCCAAATTACCAAGGTTTCTGAAATTAGCAAAAAACAAAAGTCCAAAGTTGAAGGAATTAAGGCTGAAAGGGATGCCTTATTGCCAAGACCCGAACCCATTAAGCAAAGTTCGGAACGAAGGTAGAAGTAACTCCTGGATTGGGAGTTGATGTTTTTCCTTAAGCTATCCATAGACGACGAGAAAATTCGAGAACTTCAAAGAAGTTAAACTTTGGTTGGTGGAGGATTGTTCTCGATTGGAAGCTAGAGAAAAAGAGCTAGAAGCTGCCTTTCAGCATTTAAATGAGCTCTCTAAGGCTAACTGTCACGACCCAAAACTTGTGGCCGCGAAGGCGTCTAACATCCCCGTTAGGCAAGCCCCTATGTGAACCTCCAATTTAATTATTCCGTTTTAAATTTTAAAACAGAAGTTTCCTTACACCGAATAAAAGTGAATTTTATGGAACCATACGTCTATCCCAAAAATATCAAGTATGAATAATACATAAACCACAATGACATTAATAATAAGTATAACAATGCATAAACGCTAGAAGCCCCCAAAATCCGATGCTACAAGTGCATGAGCAATCTAGGGAATATACAAAACTACTACAACTACTGTTCGAAGTAAACAAGACAGAAACAGAAATAAGGAAGAGGGAGAATCCGGTGCTGTAGATCAGAGCAAGTCAAGCAGCTCACCACTAAGTCTCCGTGGAAGTGCGTCTACGCGCCCGCGTGACCACGAGATGTACCTATCTTTGTACCTTCACAAAGTGTAAAAGTGTAGCGTGAGTATGTACAATAATGCGTACCCAATAAGTATCTAGTCTAACCTCGAAGAAGTATTGATGAGGGGTGACACCTACTAGTGGTCAAACAGTAGTAAACTACATAAAATAGACATGGAGGGTGTGCAACGAGTCGCAATGAAACAGACAATACATTAATAGTAAATCTCTAGCATGGACTTATATAAAGTCACTAAAATGTCATAACCGGTCTCGAAGACACGAACTCAACTGTTATCAAGAATTAAATCAAATCTCAAGTATTAAGCACAAGTCTGCCGAGGCGAATGACCGTGTCCCATAGGAAAAGTAATACTCAATGATGCCGAGGCAAACGACCCGATCTCACAAGAATAGTGATAAATATAATCGCCGAGGTAAACAGCCCGATCCCATAAAAATACTATTTCCATACCGCCGAGGCGAATAGACTGATCCCATAAGAGTAATTTACAACACTGCCGAGGTGAACGACCCTATCCCATAAAAGAAGAGAAACTACCTCACTCGCGGAGGTACATGTGAGTCGAGAAGACACAAATCTATTGTTCATCAATATTTCCACAATTTTCCAAAGTAAGAGGCTCAATCGGTATTTTATTCTAACCTCAATCTCAGTCATTATTTAAGGAAATCAAATACACATGATAAATACTAATTTACACATTTAAGGCATGATGTCTAAGTCTACCCGGACATAGCATGAATGGACTCTTGCTACCTCGTGCGTACGTAGCTTCCACAACAAATAGCACATAACAATTAATTCACCTAAGGGGATAATTTCCTCTTACAAGATTAGGTAAGATACTTCCCTCGCTTCCAAATTCACTATCTGGATCTTTTACCTCACTAGAAATCCCCAAACAACGCTGAGCAATCCGACACTAATCAATAGTCATATCAACTAATCAATATATGCTCAAAAGTTCATAAGTTAAATACTAACTAATTTCCCAACCAAATTCGAAAAGTCCATAAAAGTCACCCCAAGCCCACCAGCCCGGATTCCGAAAATTTCCAAAGATAAAGGTTACCCATGACCTCACGAACTCAAATATATAATTTAGTCCAAATTCGCTAATCAATTTCGCGGTAAAATACCATTTTTACCAAAGGCTAGATTACCAACCAAATGCCTCAATTTTTGCTAATTTCCATGTTAAAATCTATCCATAATCCATATATTTAACTCAAAAATGGATAACATGTTAAAATCTTACCTTGTGATGTTTGATGAAAATCCTCTCAAAAGAGCTCTCTAAAACGGCCAATCCAAATGAAAATGAGAGAAAATGAACCACATCTCGTATTAAAATCAATTCTACAAAGGCCCGCTCTTCTTCGCGATCGCGAAAAATGCCTCGCGATCGCGAAGCCCAAATTCTCCCAGCTGCCCAGGTACACTTTGCGTTCGCTACCATATGGCCGCGTTGGCGATGCCCAACTAACCCTGTACTTCATGTTCGCGTTCCACCAGTCGCGTTCGCGAAGGCCATCTGCCTTACAGCCCATCCCACTCTAAACCTTCTTTGCGTTCGTGATCATACAAACCTATTGGAACCCTCAAATCTTAGTTCCGAGGTCATTTACTAAAAATGTTAACTCAAGTCAAACTTGGCCATATTTGGCCACTATTATTGAAATAAGTGTTCCAAATTCAACCCGAACTCTTCCAAACAAAATAACTATCCCCGCAAGTCATAAAATAATAAAATCACATAAGGCAAGTCTTAAATAGGGGAATGAGGATCTATAAAGCAAAACGACCGGTCGGGTCATTACATTCTCCACCTCTTAAACAAATGTTTATCCTCGAACGAGTCTAGAATCATACCTGGAGCATTGAATAAGTGCAGACCCGGATATCCTTCTCGGCCTCCCAAGTCGCCTCCTCGACCGGTTGACCCTCCATTGGACCTTCATTGGTGAAATCTTCTAAGACCTCAACTTGCGTACCTGCCTGTCAACCTAAGCTCTCATCAAACTACACTGTACTGTAATCCTGGAGCACTCTACATGCGACTTGTCGGCATGGTACCTCTGGAGCATAAACACATGGAAAACCGAATGAATTCCCGATAGACTAGGAGACAAAGAAAGATCGTAAGCGACCTCCCCAAATCGCTTCAACACCTCAAATGGGCAATAAACCTCGGATTCAGCTTGCCCTTCTTTCTGAACCTCAGGCGATACTTTCAAGAGAAATTTCTCGCCACCATAAATGATAAATCACGCGCGTTTTGATCTGCATAAATCTTCTGTCTGTATTGTGCAGTGCGAAGTCGCCCCTGAATCAAATTCACCTTATCCAAGGCATCCTTTACCAAATTAATATCATATAACATAGCCTCACCGGGATCGAACTAACCTATGGGGGAACAACATCGCCAGTCGTATAAGGCCTCAAATGGAGCCATCTTGATGTTTGACTAATAACTGCTATTATAAGCAAACTCGACCGATGGTAAGAATCGATCCCACTACCTTCTGAAGTCAATAACACATGCTTTGAGCATATTCTCCAGAATCTGAACTGTCCGCTCAGGTTGCCCGTCGGTCTACGTATGAAAGGCTGTGCTGAGCTCTACCAGGGTACCCAACTCACTCTGTACTAATTTCTAGAAATGTGAAGTGAATGAGGGCCTCTATCTGAAATGATGGAAATAGGTACACCATGTAGCGGAGAATCTCTTGAATATAAATTTGGACCAACCTCTCTAAAGAGTATGTAGTCACAACCGGAATAAAGTGCGGTAACTTGGTCAGCCTGTTGACATGACCCAAACGGCATAAAACTTCCTCAACGTCTGTGGCAACTCAACTACAAAGTCCATAATGATGCTCTCTTACTTCCACTCCGGTATAACTATCTGCTGAAGTAAGCCACCTGGCCTTTGGTGCTCGTACCTAACCTGCTGGCAATTCAGACACCTCACTACTTACTCGACTATGTCCTTCTTTATCCGCTGCCACCTATAATGCTGCCTCAAATCATGATACATCTTCGTAGCACCTTGATGAATGGAATACCGTGAACTGTGTGCCTCCTCTAGAATTATCTCCCTCAGACCATCTACATTAGGAACATATAAGTGACCTTGGAATCGTAGAACACCATCATCACTGATAGTAACCTCCTTGGCATCACCCCGTAGCACCATCTCTCTAAGGACCAACAAGTGTAGATTATCATAGCCTTGATCTGCTCGAATAAAGAAGTCTGAGCCACAACACATCCAGGAACTCAACTGGGCTCAATGATATCCAACCTCACAAGTCGGGTTGCTAAGGACTGGATGTACGAAGCCAATGGCCTCTCCTTTGCTGAAATGAATGCAAAACTACCCATACTCTCGGCCTTTCTGCTCAAAGCATCCGTGACCACATTTGCCTTGCCCGGATGATAAAGGATAGTAATATCATAATTCTTCAGTAACTCCACCCACATGAGCTGCCTCATAGTAAGATCCCTCTGTTTAAACAAATGGTGCAAACCGCGATGATCGGTGTAAACCTCGCAAGACACCCCGTAAAGTTAATGCCTCCAGATCTTGAGGTCATGAACTATCGCGGCCAACGCAAAATCATGCATGGGATAATTCTTCTCATGGGGCTTTATCTGAAGTGAAGCATATGCAATAACTCACCCCTCCTGCATCAATACACAACCCAAACCAATGCGTTAAGCGTCGCAATTCACAGTATACATCCCTGATCCAGAGGGCAACATTAACACCGGCGTTATAGTCAATGCGGTTTTGAGATTCTAAAAGCTCGCCTAACACTTATCGGACCATCTGAATAGAGCACCCTTCTAGGTTAGTCTAGTCAAATGATCTACAATCGACGAGAAACCCTCCACAAGGCGACGATAAAACCCTGTTAGCCCCAAGAAACTCCTGATCTCAGCCGCTGTGGTAGGACGAGGCCAACTCTGAACTGCCTCGATCTTCCTAGGATCCACCTTAATACCCTCACCCGATACAACATGCACCTAGAAATCCATGAAATCTAACTAGAACTCGCACTTGGAGAACATAGCATATAGCTTTTGTTCCTGCAAAGTTTGAAGAAAGCCTCAAATGCTGCTTGTGCTCCCCTATACTACGCGAGTAGATCAATATGTCGTCAATGAAGACAATGAAATTTGAGTCAAGATATGTCTTGAACACCCGATCCATCAAATCGATAAATGTCGCCGGGGCGTTAATCATGTCGAAGGACATCACTAGAAACTCATAGTGCCCATATCTGGTCCGGAAAGCCGTCTTCGAAACATCTGAATCACGAGTCTTCAACTGATGATACCTAGATCTTAAGTTGATCTTCGAGAAGACTCTAGCACCCTATAGCTGATCAAACAAATCATCAATGCACGATAATGGATACTTATTCTTGATGGTGACTTTGTTCAACTGGCAGTAATCAATGCACATCCGCATACTCTCATCCTTCTTCTTCACAAATAACATAGGTGCACCCCAAGGCGACATACTTGGCCTGATGAACCCCTTCTCAAGCAACTCTTGAAGCTGCTCCTTTAACTCCCTCATCTCCTTTGGAGCCATGCGATAAGGCGAAGTAGAGATAGGCTGGGTGCCTGGCACCAAATCAATGCCAAAATTGATCGAGATCCGGTGGCATACCTGGTAGATCAACAGGTTATCATCAGAAGCTGTCGTACCTCCGGCACTGAACCTATCGTGGGAGTCTCTATAGTGGTAACTCGAACAAAGGCCAAATAGGCCAATAAACCCTTCTCGACCATATGTCGAGCTTTCAGGAAAGAAATAACCCAACTGGAAGTACCAACAAACGAATGCCTCCACTTTAATATGGGAAAACTGAGGCATCGCCAAGGTAACAGTCTTGGCATGGAAATAAAGAATGTCATGGTATGGAGATAACCAGACTATGCCCAGGATAACCTCGAAATAAACCATATCGAGCAACAGAAGATTGGCTATGGTCTCATAACCGCCGAATGTCACTACACAAGATCGGTAGACCCGATCCACAACAACAGAATCACCCACTAGCGTAGACACATATGCAGGAACACCTAAGGACTTGCAAGATACATCCAAATTAGGAGAAAATAGAGAAGAGACATAGGAATAAGTAGACCCGGGATCAAATAGTACCGAAGCATCCCTACGGCAAACAAAATAGTACCCATGATCACTACATCAGAGTTGACTGCCTCTGGCTTTGCTAGGAAAGCATAGAATCTAGCTGGAGTGCCACCTGCCTGGCTTCCATATCTAGGGAGACCCCTACCCACTTGCCCTCCGCCTCTGGCGGTCGGGTAGGCAATGTGGTAGCTGGTGCGGTAATCATGGGCTGATGCTTCTGCTGCACTGCCTTGCCCTGGAGTTTGGGACAAAAACCTTTTTGCATGGCCTAACTCCCCGTACTCAAAACAACCCCTCTGAGTGGTGAATTGCTAACCCAAAATCTGACCCTGATGGCCTGAATACCCATTGGAGAAACCCTGAATAGCTGGCGGACGGTATGAACCTCTAGAATAGCACTAAAGTAGGGTCGTGCTGGAGCATTCCGAGTAGGCAGTGGTGTGGAATGCATGGTCTTTCTAGACTAGCTCCTCATGAACTGATCTCTACCCCCAGGTAGGGCGCCACTGAATCCACCAAACTGTCGGGGCTGTTTATTCCTCGGTGCAAACTCTCCACTACGGTTGCAGATACGCTCGATCCTCTAAGCTATATCCACAACGTGGTGAAAGGAAGTCCCATCTCTTTCTCACGGGCCACAGAAACCTAAATCTCTAGGTGCAGACCTGCTATGAACCTCCGTACCCCCTCAGTATTCGTAGGGAGTATAATAGCTGCATGGCAAGAAAAGTCAGTGAATCTCGCCTCGTAGTCAGTCACAGACATATGACTATGACGGAGCCTCTCAAACTGACCCCGAAGCTCCTCTCTCTCGGAAGGTGGTATGTACTTCTCCAAGAATAGATGTGTAAGCTGATCCCAAGTCAAGGGAGGTGAACCTGCTGGCCTGCTATAGAGGTAAGCCTGCCACCATCTGCGTGCCTTGCCCTCAAGCTGAAATGTGGTGAAGTCCACCCCATTGGACTCCAATATTCCCATGTTACGTAGCCTTTCCCTGCACCGATCAATGATATCCTATGGGACCTTTGATCGCTCCCCCATAAAGACAAGAGGACAAAGCCTAGTCCATCTGTCCAGCTGCTTCTGCTGCTCAACGGTCGCGGGTGGTCTAGGCTATGTCATAACCACTGCAATCGGATGGACCCCGCTCGCAGGTAGCACACCTGGGTCTGATAAACGACAGTAGTGTGCCCTGGAGCCTAAGCAGTAGGGGTCTGTGCTCCCCCTCCAGCCAGAGATGTGGCTGGGTCTGTTGGAAATAAACTAGCATGATCCATGAACCATAACATACAACCAATGATCTCCTGGAAGCTCAATGCGGTCATAAAATCCATTGGGGCCAGCTCAACATTAGGTATCTAATCCTGCTCCTTGATAACAGGATCCTCCACTAGTCCATTGGTGGTACTACTAGAGCAACTCTAGGACGTCCTCGTCCTCTAACAGGGCTGGAGCCCTTCCCCGGCCCGTGCCTCGGTCTCTAGCAATAGGGGGAGCAGCTCCTCTACCACCGGGTACATCTGCCACGCGCATTCTCACCTTTTGTAATAGAATAAGAGAAATATACTTAGCACCAAATCAACTGTACGATAGGAGATGAAGAAAGAGAAGTTTCCTATTATCCCATAGCCTCTCGAAGATAAGTAGAGACGTCTCCGCACTGATCTGCAAGACTCTGCTAGGCCTGCTCATGACTCGTGAGACATGTGTGAACGTAAAGCTTTGATACCAAATTTTCATGACCCAAAACTATAATAGGTTTCGATGGTGCCTAACGTCGCCGCTAGGCAATCCCATACGTGAACCTCCAATTTGATTATTCCTTTTACACTTTTAACAATAGAAGTTTCCTTAAATATACCAAATAAAAGTGAAATCTCATGGAGCCATACATACTTCTTACCCAGAAATATCAAGTATGAATAATACATAAACTACAATGATAGTAATAATAAGTACAACAGTGCATAAACGCTAGAAGGCCCCAAAATCCGATACCACAAGTGCATGAGCAATCAAGGGAATATACACGACTACTACAACTACTGTCCGAAGTAAACAAAACAGAAAAAGAAATAAGGAATATGGAGACTCTGGTGCTGCAGATCGAAGCAAGGCAAGTAGTTCACCACTAAGTCTTCGTGGAAGTGCGTCTACACGCCCGTGTGACCACTGGTAGTACCTGTCTTAGTACCTGCACAATCAGTGCAGAAGTGTAGCGTGAGTACATAGAATAATACGAGTCCAATAAGTATCTAGTCTAACCTCGAAGAAGTAGTGAGGTCGACTTGACACCTAATAGTTGTCAAACAGTAATAAAATACATAAAATAGACATGGAGGGTGTGCAACAAGTAGCAATGAAACGGACAAAACAATAATAGTAAATCTCCACATGAACCTATACAAAGTCACTAAAATGTTATAACCGGCCTCGAAGGCACGAACTCAACTGTTATCAAGAAACTAATCAAATCTCGACTATTAAGCAGAAGTCTGCCGAGGCGAATGGCTCGGCCCAATAGGAAAATTATTACTCAGCACTACCGAGGCGAACGACCTGATCCCATAAGCATAGTAATACACAGTATCGCCGAAGCGAACGACCCGATCTCATAAGAATAGTGTTACCATACTACCGAGGTGAACAATCCGATCACCAAAGGGTAATTTACAACAGTGCCGAGGCGAACAACCAGATCCCATAAGAGTAGAGAAACTACCTCACTCGCGGAGGTACATGCGAGTCGAGAAGACACAGATCTATTATTCATAAATTTTTCCACAACTTTCCATAGTAAGTGGCTCAATCAATATTTTATTCTAACCTCAATCTCAGTCATAAATTAAGGAAATCAAATACACAAGATAAATACAAATAACACATTTAAGGCATGATTTGAAGCTAAGTCTACCCGGACATAGCATGAATCTAGCTACGTACGGACTCTCGTCACGTTGTGCGTACGTAGATCCCAAAACAAATAGCACACAACAATTAATGCTCCTAAGGGGATAATTCCCTCTTACAAGATTAGGCAAGAGTCTTACCTCGCTTCCAAGTTCACTATCTGGCTCTTTAAACTCACTAAAAATCCCCAAACGACGCCGAGCAATCTTAAACTAATCAAAAGTAGTATAAACTAATCAATATATGCTCATAAGTTCATAATCTAACTACTAAACTAATTTCCCAACCAAATTCGGAAAGTCCATATAAGTCACCACATGCTTACGGGTCCTGATTCCAAAAGGTTTTGAAGATAAATGTTACCCATGACCTCATGAACTCAAATATATCATTTATTCCCAATTCCTTAATTAATTTCGTGGTCAAATTCTATTTTTACCAAACCCTAGGTTTCCAACCAAATCCAATAATTTTCACTAATTTCCATGTTAAAATCTACCAATAATCCATGTATTTAACTCAAAAATGGGTAGCATTCACTTACCTTGTGATGCTTGATAAAAATCCTCTCCAAAGAGCTCTCAAAACAGCCAACCCAAGTGAAAATGAGAGAAAATGAGCCGCATCCCGTATTAAAATCAAATCTGTCCAGGCTCGCTCTTTTTTGCTATTGAGAAAATTGCCTCGCGATCGCGAAGGCCATATTCTCCCAGCTGCCCAGGTACACTTAGCGTTTGCGACCACATGGCCGCGTTCACGATGCCCAACTGACCCTGCCCTTCACGTTCGCGTTCTATTAGTCGCGTTTGCGAAGGCCTTCTGCCTTTCAGCCCATCCCACTCCCAACCTTCTTCTCGTTTGCGATCAGGCCTACGTGTTCGCGAAGGAGGACCAAGTCCTTCACTACATTTGCGATAGCCTCCTCACATTCGTGAAGAGTAAAGTTCAGGGCCCTTCACAAGCCTTCTTCGCGATTGTGGGAATACCTTAACGATCGCGAAACACACCAGCACACCAGTATTTCAGCCAAGTTCAAACATGCTTTGGGTGGTACGAAACACACCAGAGCATACTACGAACTTACTCAAAGCTTAGGAATATACAAAAAAATTATCAAAACAAAGAATCGCTCCTCAAAACCTCGTTAATCAACTTCTAAGCTTCAAACTCATTTCAACCATCTTCGAACGCGACAAAACATACTTAGACAACTCGGAATGACGCCCACATAAATCATAAATCACAATACGAATCTATTCCAAGGCTCAAAATCCCAAACGTACATTGGTAACAACAAAATTCACTTCAATTCAAACTTATGAAATTCTAGAACCTTCAAAAATACCAATTTTCAACAATAAGCGTCGAAACGCTTCCGGCCCACTTGAAACTCATCCGAACATACTCCCGAGTCCAAAATCATCATACGAACCTATTAAAACTCTCAAATCCTAGTTCCAAGGTCATTTACTATAAATATTGACTCAAGTCAAATTTGGCCACCTTAGGCCACTATTATAGAACTAAGTGTTCCGAATTCAACCCGAACCCTTCCAAGACCACGCCAACCATCCCCGCAAGTCATAAAATAGTAAAAGCACATACGAAAAGTTATAAATAAGGAAATATAGATCTATAAAGAAAAACGAACGGTCGGGTCGTTACACTAATGATACAGATAGGGCTACTTTGCAGTGGCCTCGAAGTTCATGCTGGTAAGCTAGATATAGTGAAAGAAATTATGGACCTTGAAGCCCAAGTGAAGGATATCTAGTTACGTTTTCACTTCCATCCTCCTACGGAAGATAATATAGCCTCAGGGTGAATGGATATCACTCATAATATATGGTTGAGAGAAACAAAGTAGAAGATATATCAACACATCTTGCACTTTTGCCCCTCCTGGATACTCATATTCTGGATGTTACCTCATCTTCCAAACCTCATGCTCCTATTCTATATCAAAACCCTGCAGCTATTAGACTCGATAGTCCTTGTTCAACTAAGTACTTTGTATAACCCGATTATGGGGATTATAGTAATAGAATTTCACTGGATTTGTTTTCTCCATCGTATGTTGTCTTTGCTTTTGCCTTGAGTATTATACTTATAATTTCACTTTTAACTTTTGGCACTTTCAGGGTTAATAGACGACCTGGGTGCTTTAATTATACCTAGTCATACAAACTTATGGTTTTTTATTGGCTTATTATTTTGGGGAACGGTGACTTAAAAATTGAAATGATGAGTGTGCGATAATCATAAGTAATTTCCTTGTTAAATTGGGCATAGAATTTTATGAGGGTCCTTTAATGTATTCGATACGTATGAAGATGATGTTTTACCTTCATTTAGGGGTAAAAAAGGATACCACATCCAGAGGAAATTCAGTTCAGAGTCAGTATTTTAGAATGATCTTGATTCAGATGCGAAGTGTTTTTATTCAGATATTGCTATTTATGTAATGCTAGGTTAGGCTGAGTACTCCCCTTGTACTTATTGTTTATCTCCATATAATATAACCACATAGTGTTCGAGTTTGAAGTATGAAAGATAAAATATTGGTCTTGTTATCTGATTGATTTGTGATAGTGATTTGTTCTTCTACTCCGGTGGGTCAGTCTTCTTCGGCCCAATTTCTGAAAAGGAACTATAGGGGATGGGCAGAATATAGATGGAGACGACACTTTAGCCTTTTTAGCCAGACACCTTTGACATGGTTGGAATTGATTATTGTTCTGAAATGTCATCGAGGGTCAGTGTTGTCATCATCCAGGATAACTTTCCCTATCATCTAAATGTGTTAGTATAATCAAATAAAAATATACAAAATATATGAGAGAAGAAAAAAAATTTGACAGTTTTTCAGAAGTAGTAGCGCTTTAAATGAGTAATGTTCCAGTTAGATTGGCGCTGTTTTCCTTTCATTGTCTCAAGCTAATAAGCTTCCTTACCTGCAATTCCATTGACTCGATATGGACTTTCCCAATCAAGATTGAGTTTTCCATTGTAGGGATCTTGAGTTTCGAGGAATACTTTCCAAAGGACATAGTTCCAAATACCAAATGTTGGCCCTCCACTTGTAGTATTTCTATATTCTCTACTTTTACGCGGACATCATAACTAATGCTACCTGTTGCCACCCTTACACGAAGTCTAGGCTCATTGCCAATGCTTCATCTTGGTGTTGATACCCAATTTTGCCCTCATATTTTTTCAAGTAAGTATATGTACTTTCAAAATGTGGTTTTGCATCATTACTTAATTTACAAGAGTTATACAAGTATTTTCTATAACGTTCCATAAGTTTTAGAGCTTTAAAATTGATCTTCTTGCACTTAAATTACTTGATTATTTATTAATTATCTCTTTAAATTATTTCATGATCATCCAAAGTTATTGTTTGAATCCATATATATGCTTCATAATATGTTACTTTGTCTTATATAATTATATTTTGTATTTTAAAGATATTTTACATAATTTTGCAATAATAGCCTATATTCTATACATAATTGTATTTATCATATTATTTATACTAAAATAGCATTTTTATATTTTTATAATATCAATCTAGTATTCTAAATTATTTTACTCCATAAATGATGTTTTTATTATCTATTAATTGCTTTTATAAATTATTTTAAAAATAATTTTGCATATTTAATTTATAGCCCCAACATAGGGCTAATTTCGGACCAAATTTGGCTCAAATCATTAGCCCAACACCAGAGCCCAAGCCAAACAACCCTCTAATATGACCTGGTCGGTACCATTTGAGCGACCCGCCTAGCTCCCCTTCCTATCTTGGCCGTTGATCTCAAATGATCAACGACCCCTAATAAACTAACCCCTTTTCATATATCCCTCCCCTCTAACCCTAATCTCATTTCCACACTTCAACTTCCTTTACTCTCTCTATTCCCCTCTCCTTCTTCACGAACCCTAGCTGCCGTATCTCTAGATCCTCTCCCAATCCGGCCCCAATATGGAATTCCTTCATGATTCTCTTGCCTTATTCTTCTATTACTCATGCGTTCATGGTGTTACTTAGTATTTACCTAACTTTGGTAAATATTACCTTTCAAGACAAGTCTGATTTGGCTCTAAATTTTTGTTCTACAATGAACGATTCTTGTATTTTCGACCAAATACATGGCCACTAGACTCAACTAGGGTTTGAAATTTCGATCTCTCTTTTGCCAGCTCTGTTACTGATTGCATGCGATATTTTTCTTTCCTTATTTATGTTTAATTGATTGTTTTCCTTTTGTTTATTCAATTTCAACACTATATAAACCCCACCCCAATTTTCCCCTTAAGGGACCGGAATCGCTAAAAACTACTATTGTTTTTCTTATTCTCGCCTTACACTATTCTGAAACTTAAACTCTTGGATGATTGAAATCCAAGGCTAGTGGAATTCGATTATCCGACATTTCTCAGTGCGAGCACTGCCCGGGTTTCATCCGAAACCCTTGGGAACTCTGACGCATTGAGCTTTTGGTGTTCTCCTCTTTGTTTCCTACCGACGTTCGAGATATTGCTGAAATTGTTCTTTGTTTATTCATTTGTCAATTAGTAAATGGTAAGTACCTATGACCCTTACAATTGCATTCCCTTTTTATTTGAATTCTTGTTCTGCATATCTATGTTTCTGAGATTTTTTATGAACTGACATGCTATTGTATGCTCTGAAGCTCTTCTTGAGGATATATACCTTCTAGTAATCGAATTTGCCTATTTGTTGCCTTAATTCTATTTTCTTAAGATTTTTTGTTTTACTGTATGTGTTTGAATGCTTATTACTGTTGGTTATTCTGAGTTTAACTTCTTGGCTTGTTCTGTACTCTTGTGAAGAGTTGAATCATGCCCAGAACCTGTTCTAATTCTTGTTAAATCCTTCATGTGCAATTTAATACTCTTCTAGAGTTAACTCCTGATTATGTTATTAGCCTAAACGTGCTAATTATAAACTAATATGTATTCCTTACCTTGTCCTGTATCTGTGTGATAAATCAATGCCTGTATTTCAGACCTTGTTGAGTTATTCTCGTCCAACCTACTAAGTTTATGAGGATGTACTGATTAGCTAAGGCATGTTTCCATGCCATTTAAGTTCTAATGTATGTTTGATTTGTTAATCCCATGTCTTTAGCGTTGATTCTAGGGAAAATTTCTATGTTAGATTCTTCTCTTATGTATGGGTAACTGGTATGAGTTATTATGCTTGCCTGTCCTATTCCTCTTAAGTTGATATGCTTTCATGAGTTCTTTGGATTTTGGGACTGTTGTGGTCTGTTGTAGACCATGCTATTAGGTTGTTGTTGTACTGCTTGTGATCATGTTAGGCGCCCGCGTTAGAAATCTTCATGTGAAATTGCTATCCCTCTAACTATAACTGCTATGATTAAGGCTCATATGTCTAAAGTCGTTTTTGACTAATTCTGGTCAATACCTTATGCTAAACTTGATTTCTGGAAACTTAGCATGCGTGTGTGTGTTTACCCTATTAACCCAATAAACCTGCTTCTTAAGTCCTCCTAATGTGTGATCCTAATGTGTGACTGTGTTCAGCATGCTACACCCTTTCCTTTGTTGAATGATTGCTTAATATGTTGTTCGTTTACTATGTCAAACTTCCTATGTTAAAGCTGGTTCTCGCTAGTCTACCTAGTTGGCATGTTCAAGCCCTCTTGTTTGACCAATCTTGTTCCCTTAGCTTCTAAAAAACCAGTGCTGTTATGTTTATGTAATCGTATCCCTATGAGGTATTATTGTTAATAGACTTCAGACTTTTCAATTGGTTGCCATGTATGGTTTGTTAACTCATGTGGTTGAGCATGTAAATGGATCCTCCATCTAAGCCTGATATGAGTTCATGTGTGGCCCCGCGTTGTGCCATTGATACACTCTCTTGTTTGAGGTGTGCTTGGATCTGTGTCTACTATTCGCATGAAAACTGAGCTTTCTGAAGGCCCATGCAGTACTAGGTTATTTCTCTTTTGGGCTTGCTCTATTTATTGGGCATGTTGTCTTTCATTATGTAATATTTGCACTTGTATTCATTATTTTGGGCCTGTAATAATTTATAAATGAAACAGATGGAGAAATTAGTAAAAAAAGGGGATAGGGCACTTTAATTCTCGCATGAATGGGTAGAAAACATGTCTATAGCGGTTAATTGCTTTACTTGTTACTTTATTTGACATGCCCTATTTTCTACACACTGATAGAAAGCATGCCTATAGGAACCAAAATGTGTTATCTGCTAACATCAGAAACATGTCTAAAAATATAAGTATTTCCCTTGTTCACATGCTTTATTTCTATACACTATTAGATATCATGCCTATAAGATTCAAATATCATTGATTATTTGCTCAACTTGTGCTATTACAGTGCGATTGTTAGATAACATGCCTATATGATCATTTTAAAGAATTAAGATCTGCTTCCATCGATATTCATCTAGATGCCATGTCTATAGGGCCTTAATTGATTAATCAAATTGCTGTTATGTTGTTTTTGTCACACTGCCCCCCTAGACAACATGCATATAGGAATAAGCGTGACGAATGTGTGTTCGAATATCAATTGCTAGAGAGCCTACCTATAGGATATTGCTACTCGCTTAGAAATCATACCAATAGGATCAAAATGAGTAATTCTGAGTTTTCCAATGGCTTCACTACCCAGGCACGTATCACCTAGAGATCATGTCTATAGACTTTAATAACACTTTTAATCTGTAATCTAAGTAGCAACACTGCCCGTGAGATTTATTTAAGCCATGTGGTCACATAGGAGCCATGCCTATAGGTTTAAACGACTTTCATACATCTTGATTCCAAAATTTCTCACGACTCCTCACTGCATAATCGAAAATCTGTTTGCGTGCCTTTGTTGCTATGTGTGGATGCTAACATGAGCCACTCGTTGCTATTATGTGCAATCCTACTTGTTTTGAATGTGAGACTAGTTTTATTATTCTGAGCAACGTAAGTAAAGTCTAGAACCTCCTAAATAGTAGGTCCAAAGCCTCTTGGACAATAGGCATGGGAGGGGTAGTGCACACACCGCACACGACTTAGAATTGAATTAGAGCGCTTTTAAGTAAATAATTTCAACATAGTAATAGGGTAGCAGGAGATGATAGTCTGTGCCCGCTGAATAATATGAGCAACTCCTACTTAAAGAGAGTTGCGAAGTATTATTTATGTTGCACGAGGTGATCCTTTAGGCTAAAAAACTTAGGACCCCCTTTCTTTATATGCTTGGTAAAGGCCCAGTCATTAAACATAGACGGACGCAGTTGTAATCCTTATGATCTTTTAAACTTGTGCCAATTATTCATATAGTTTAATGATATTTTCCTTACACTGGTTTACGTTATAATAGGACTTTCAACTTTCATATTTTTCTTTACTTATATGCTCGCCTAATTTAATCATGTGATCCACATAGTGTAAAGTTAGGCCAGGAAACACAGTTGTGGACCTCGAATAGTGCCTAACACCTTCTCTTTGAGGTAATTTGAGCCCTTAACCGATCTTTAGTGGCGTTGACTAGTCAAACATTGTTATTTACAAATAGGTGCCCTAACGCACCTTAAAAATATTAGGTGGCGACTCTTCTCTTTTAATATCCATTTAAAGAGTTGTCACACGTTGAAACCCACTTTCGCGAGAAAACGGGACGCAACAACATGTCAACTCTGCCGGGGAATTACACTTAGGATCTTACCATAGCGAACTTGGCTTATGTGGATTACTTTCTTTGTTACATGCACATCCCTTCCCTTATTCACCTTTATTTGTTTAAATTTGCTATGACATGCACATCCCTTCCCTTATTCACCTTTTTTTGTTTAAATTTTCTATGACATGCACAATCCTCCCCTATTCACCTTTAGTTTTGCTATGACATGCACATACCTTTCCTAATTCCCCTTTGTTTGCTATGACATATATGACCGCTCTCCATTTCTTTTCATCTTGACTGCTACATTATCCTTATTTTCTTACTGGCGTCATTACGTTCTCGCACATTTTCATGAGCCAAACTGACTTCTTTCTTTTGTCTTTCTTTTCTTTTCTCTTCTTTTCATGTTCACTTGTGCTATTTTATTTACTGCTTTTTACACGCAAATACTTGGCAATATGTTATTTTTTCAGCATAAATCATTCTCCACATCATACTCCACTCGTTCTAAATATCAACGTAGCAGCGTTTGATGAGTGTCCGTGCTTTCTTGAAAATCACCCTTTAAATCGGAAAGGCTTATTTATTGTAGACTAGCCAATCAGTGGTGCAATCGATGGTCCCGTGCCTTTTCCTCTCAAGTTTTCCACTTGGGAGTACTAGTCTAGACCATTCTAGAAACCTCACTCAGGCTGAAACGTTATTAACGTAACAACCCGCTAAGATGAACCTTGTCTAAAGTCCAATGGGATTTCCACAATCCCAATGGACACTATCATATTATGTGCATTACTTAGAGAAAATGTTCCAACGTGTTGATCATTATTGCGCAAGTAGTCAAATATGGAGGGGGAAAGGGCTAACCTTTGTTTTGGTTGTAGAAATGAAGCATGAAATACCCAGGTTTGGTATGGTCCAAAACATCCCACCTTTGCTACTTGACTGGTGGAAAGACCTAGTACCTTGCGACAAAAATCATGTGAGAAGAGTACTTGGTGACTTGCCATCCTTGCTAAACATTCGACCAAATAGGGAATTGATTGAGGCCGCTACCATGTTCTGGGATGAGAAAAGAGCTGTTTTCCAATTTGGTATAGCAATGACTCCTCTCCTAGAAGAAATAGGAGGCTTCGCCAAGTTGCCATGGGATAGTCTGGGATTATCGGTACCAGAGAATCACACTCCCCGTGGTTTTTTGAAAAAGTTGGGTCATAAGAAGAATGATGAGCTGCTCTGCCTAAAGAAGTCATACATCCCCTTTGAATTTCTTTACGAGCGTTATGGGCATAGCAAGTTGTATCGTCTTCACCATGATGAACTAGCCATTACTTCATTGGGATGGGTGCGCCGCCAGGTGTTTATGTTCGTCGAATGCTTCTTGGGGTTGTTGATATTTCCAATGAAAGGGGGAAGGATTCATACTCGCTTAGCCATGGTCGCCAGGACCTTGATGGATGGCATCGAGGGACAAACTTATACCATCATCCCTATGATCTGAGCTGAGATGTACCGTGCAATAAATCGGTGCAAGCAGGGATTTGGACACTTTGAGGGTTGTAATCTATTGCTACAATTCTGTTGGAACACTCTCATAGAGGAGAATACTGTCAAGAGCTTCTGCGAAGGGCACTGAATGGATACATAGCCAACCATCACCTAAAGAAAATGACATTTATTCCGAACAGGTTTGCACAACCTGGAAATGCTGTAAGTTGGGTACATTTCTTTAGTAATATGACAGACGAGAAGGTGCATTGGATGTTTGAATGGTTTCCTAGTAGTGAGTTCATTATCAGGACAAGGAGGGATACTCATTTGGTACTGATCGGGTTACGAGTCATCTATCCTTACGCTCCTATAAGGGTAATGCGACAAGCCGGGAGGAAACAAGTCATACCTCGAGTTTCCAACATGGTCCAGTACAAGGTGGAAGAACCAAAAGATAATTGTGGAAGGAGAAACCATTGAGCCAGACAGGTATCATACCGGTCATATGTACTAGTATCTATCATGGCTGGAAGATGACATAGCGGGGGACGTCAAGCTAAGTGTCAATCAAAGGACAGGATCATAGATGAAGTGGCTGAGGCACTGGTTAAGTATAAGAGGCTATGCAAAAGGGTGTTCAAGTCTGAAGCTAAACATCTGGAACAACACAAAGTGAACATGGAGGTGATAAGGGAATGGAAGGTGATTACCACTATGTCAACAGAAAGATTGGAATACTTGGAACAAGGATTGATGGAGCTAGAGGGGAAGATAAGAAAGAGACTTTTGGATTGCCAAGGCATGGATGACGGTGAAGGAGGACATCTAGCAAAAGCTTACTTACTGTTAGATATGCATGATCTGGGGAACCTGATTGATGGGGTCAAAAGAGCCAAGCATGAAGAAGGTCCTTCAGGGACCAAGTAGACTAAGAGATGATGTTCTTTATTGCTTTCTAGCTTAGATTTAGATTTCAATGTAATAAGGCTATATACCATTAGTAATCTTATTATTATTGTCGATTTAGTAAAACTTTGTTTTGACTCATTTTTCGCATTAATGAAATAAAGCAAATGTTGGCATGAATTTTCTCCAAGTCTATATGTCGCTTAGGCCTACCTCAAGCATAATGAGGTCCCCAAATTAGGACGCAAATTATTGCATGACTTTGTGAAACATGTTTAAATATTGTGAACACTTTTTTTTTCACCTTAATAACTTGGTTACCTTTGGCTTTTTCTTTTTGATTATCCCCATTCCCAAAGCTTGGTTTGTGCATACTGGGATCATCAGCACACCACACCAGATCCATAGGTCCTCTACCTCCTCCTCCACCAAGTGACCCCAAAGGCAGAGGAAAAAGGAAAATGGATGATTTAAGTGGTATCAGGAAAGACAATGCTACTATGGGAAAATGTTGAAACTTCAGATGCCCAAAGTACTCCAGGACAGAATGAGTTGGTCTTACGATTGGAGCAAAAAATCCTGGAACTATAGGGCGAGCTTGAGCAGGTCTGAAATTTGGCAAACCTCTCCCTTACTCTCAATGTTCCCGACATCAACCAACAAAATCCAACTACCCAAAACCAAACACCACCGTAAAACACATAAAACCAGATCCACCACCAAATCCTCCCACACCACACCAGTATCCTGCACCTCCCCAGAACCTTAACCCGCCACCAATACCAACCCCTAAACACCACCACTATCATTCAACTCAATACCTACAAACTACTACTTATCACACTCCCCAATCCGGTCCCGATCCCCAAAACTTGACCAATGACCACCTATATACCCAAGTTCCAGGAATTCATCAAAGTAACCCAATATATGTGGAAACCTTACTCCACACCCCGCAGCAAACCCTATACATACCTGAATCAACTGAGAAGGACATGCTCATTAAAAACATGGCGGAGGAACTCAAGAAGCTCACTGGTAGAGTTCAGAGTGTTGAAGTTGGTGCAGGCGTTGAAGGTCTAAACTATGAGGACCTATGTATTTAGATGGATGTGGAACCACCAGAGGGTTACAAACCTCCCAAGTTCGAAATATTTGATGGTACTGGTGACCCGAATGTGCATCTAAGAACGTACTGCGACAAGCTTGTAGGAGTGAGCAAGAATTAACAAATCCGTATGAACATGAAAAGTCTTACATGAGATGTCTTGTCTTGGTATATCAGTCAAAACCCAAAGAAGTGGGTTAGTTGGGTGAGTATGACGTCAGATTTCATGGATAGATTCAGGTTCAACATGGAAAATGCGCCAGACATTTTGTACATCCAAAACCTCAAAAAGAAGTCAACAGAAACCTTCTGCGAGTATGCCTCTTATTGGAGATCAGATGCCACAAAGGTAAGGCTAGCCTTTGAAGAAGAACAAATGAACAAGTTCTTTGTTAGAGCTCAGGATCCGCAGTATTACGAAAGGTTGATGGTCATTGAAAATCACAAGTTCTCCGACATCATCAAGCTAGGAGAAAGAATAGAAGAAGGATTTAAGAATGGGACGGTGACTAATTTCGAGGCACTGTAGGCCACGAATAAAGCTTTGCAATCAGGAGGCATTTCGAAGAAGAAAGAAGTGGGTGCCGTGATGGTAGCCTAGGGCCCTAAGTCTCCCCTCACATACCAAGCACCTCCACCCACATATCAACCCTCACTCCCAAGATACCAACACCCTACTTCCACATACCATACTTATAATAATCAACCTACATATTACCATTCGCCTCCACTCGCCCGCCAAAATTACGCAAAGCCACTTCCAAATTTGGACTGCAGACCTCCTAGACAATACGCCCCAATTACTGAACCAATAGACCAACTATATTAGAGACTAAAGGCCGCTGGTTATGTTACTCCTATTCCTGCTATTGTTGTGGAAAATCCCTCCCAATGTATCAACCCTAAGAAAATATGTGCTTATCATTCAGGTATGAAGGGTCGTACCATTGAGGAGTGTGGCATGATGAAAGACAAGATTCAAACACTAATTGAAACTAAGGTCATGCAGGTAAAGGAAGCTGCACTAGATGTTCATAAAAACCCTCTCCCAACTCACAGAGGTGAGGGAGTGAACGTGATAGAAACTGACGAAGAATGGGATCAAGAGGGGTCCATTGGACTCATTCGAGAGGGAGACACTCTTAAAACATCCCCGGTCACCCTCACGCCAGTTGTGGAACAAACCCAGGCACCATTTAAAGTTGAGTTAACTACGCCCTTCACTATGATGGTAGCTCCCACATCATCTTATAAGTCTGATGCCATTCCGTGGAATTGCATTGACGAAGCAAGAAGAAAGTGAAAAGCAAAAATGGAGGAAACAAGTGCCGCGTAAGGTATGACTAGAACTACCAGAGTTTATACACCTGCGAATATGGGAGGAACAAGCAAGGAAGCTACATCTAAGTTGCCTGTTGTCAAGACTGGCACTGGCGATCTTTGGAGGAAGATACAAGCAAGGGAGTACTCTGTTGTTGACCACCTGAAAAAAACTCCTGCTTAGATATCCATCTTATCACTGTTACAAAACTAAGATGCGCACATGAATGCTTTGATGAAGGTGTTAAGTGAAGCTTATGTGCCCACTAACATCACAAGTGGAGAGATGGCTAACATGGTCGGATAGGTATTGGAAAGCCACAAAATCACTTTCCACAAAGATGAATTACAACTAAAAGAACTGAGTCACAACAGGGCATTGTACATTAGTGCAATTGGAAGATAAGTTCATCGCCATGGTCTTGATAGATGGAGGTTCAAGTCTCAACATATGCCCATTGACCACTCTAAAGAGACTAGGTAAAGGCCTGCACGAGATACGAATGGGAAGCATGAATATGAAGGCGTTCGATGGATCTCAGAGAGCCACCATTGGAGAAATCAACCTCAGTCTACAGATGGGTCCGAGTTGGTTTGATGTTGAGTTCCAAGTGCTAGATATATCTCTTACTTACAATCTATTGTTGGGACGACCATGGATACATGCCGCTGGGGCAGTGGCTTCAACTCTGCACTAGGCTGTGAAATTTGAGTGGAATCATGAGGAGGTGATCATCTATGGAGATTGAAGCAACCCCATCTACACCAATCAGACCGTTCCAGTCATCGAAAATAGAAGGAATCTGGGTGGACAAACATACCATCGCATTGAACGAATTAACGAAATTGAAAAGGATCGATGGTGGAGAAACAAGATAGAAAGAATATTGTTGTGGACGTGGTATGAACTAGGCAAGGGTCTCAGCAAAAAGCTTCAGGGGATCACCAAACCCGTACAACCACTGTACCATGGCATGGCGTTTGGACTCAGATATGAATACACATGGCAAGAATATCAGGATCGGTCACCACCATGGCGTGCTCCTTATTATCCACTGGAACAACTCGTACAACCTATGCACCAGACATTCCATCAGGCTGACATGATGTGTGGATCTAAGGAAGATGAGGTTTTGGATGACATGAGGAAGCTGTTTCTAGATGAAGAAGACATGGATTGCAGTGCAATTGTTGAGGAGAAAGAGGAGGAAGAACTTACCATTACGACCTTGGAAGAAGGAGATGTTCTTAATAATTGGACCGCTGCACCATCCTGGGCACGTCGAGTTCCTGGGTAGCCTGGCAAATTAACATGAATTATTTTTAAATAGTTTTGAGCATTTGAGACATTTTTCAGTATTTTGTTTTGAAATAATTACTCGAGTCATTGAGTCGTGCTTGTTGACATTTTTAAAAGTTTTATTAATGCATTACTGCTTTTTATATTTATTATTAACTTTCTACATTTTGTTTCAGCATAATTATTACATATCCTGATGAACCTACGACTATGACATGTAATTAGACAACGCAACATAAGGATAGTGATTCAGAAGATCTTGAAGATAATACAATACCTGAGGAAATTATCAAAGAGGTAAAGCATTTTGAAATCAAACCAAAGTCTAATTCTGAGGAAATTGAGGCCGTTAACTTAGGAAACTCCGAAACAGTCAAGGAAACACGTATAAGCATTCATCTATCACCGTCGGGGAAAGAAGAGTATATTAGATTCCTAAAGGAGTATGAATACATCTTCGCATGGTCTTACGATGATATGACTGATTTAAGCACATCCATAGTAGCTCACAAGCTACCCACCAATCCTATGTGTCCACCAGTAAAGCAGAAGCTCAGAAAGTTCAAGCCAGATATAAGTTTGAAGATAAAAGAGGAGGTCACCAAGCAAATCAAAGCCAAAGTTCTCCGAGTGGTCGAATACCCGACCTGGTTAGCCAACATTGTGCCAGCTCCGAAGGAAGATGGGAAAGTAGAGCATGTGTCGATTACTGAGATTTGAACACAGCAAGTCCTAATGATGATTTCCCGCGGCCCAACATACACATACTAATTGACAATTGCGCCAAGAATGAACTCCATTCCTTTATGGATTGCTTCGCAGGATACCATCGGATCTAGATGGATAAAGAGGATGCCGGAAAGACAGCCTTTATCACACTATGGGGAATATACTACTACAAAATGATGATGACTATTTTCTACGACATGATACATAAAGAAATAGAGGTTTACGTGGATGATGTTATCATCAAATCCAAAAGGAGTTTGGATCACATAGCAGACTTGAAGAAAGTTTTTGATCAGCTTCAAAAATTCAATTTGAAGTTGAATCCTGCAAAATGTGCCTTCGGGGTCCCTGCCAGAAAGTTGTTAGGTTTCATCATCAGTTGCCAAGGCATTGAGTTAGACCTATTAAAGATCAAAGCTATCCAGGACTTGCCGCCTCCGAAGAATAAGAATGATGTGATGAGTTTTCTAGGGTGCCTCAATTTTATCAGTCATTTTATAGCACAATCAACGGTGATATGTGATCCAATCTTCAAAATGCTGAGGAAAGATGCTGCAACAAGTTGGACTATAAAATGCCAGAAAGCCTTCGACAAAATCAAGGAGTATTTATCCAACCCGCCCGTGCTGGTACCACCAGAACCAGGAAGACCTCTATTGCTTTATTTGTTCATGTAAGACGGGGCTTTTGGTTATGTTCTATGACAACATAATGAAATTGGAAGAAAGGAGCAGGCGATATATTATCTGAGCAAGAAGTTCACGCCTTATGAGGCTCGATACTCTTTGTTGGAATGCACTTGTTGTGCTTTGACATGGATAGCTCAGAAGTTGAGACATTATTTCTGTGCATACACTACATATCTCATATCCAGGATAGATCTGCTAGAATACATCTTTCAAAAATCCATGCCTACGGGTAAGTTAGCGAAGTGGAAAATATTGTTGAGTGAGTTCGACATCGTCTATGTAACTCAGAAGGCAGTCAAAGGGAAAGTATTGGCGGATCACTTGGTAGAAAATATCGTAGACGGAGAATACGAACCATTGAAAACGTATTTTCCCGACGAGGAGGTATCATTTGTAGGAGAAGATATTACCGAGGCATACGATGGTTGGAGGATGTTCTTCGACGAAGCAACAAACTTCAAAGGAGTAGGTATCAGAGCTGTCTTAGTATCAAAAATCGGTCAATACTATCCGGTATCCGCAAAGCTCAGGTTCCATGCACCAATAATATGGCAGAATATGAGGCATGCATACTGGTTCCATTCACAAGGATAGAGTTCAAACATGTTCCAAGGATTCAGAATGAGTTTATTGATGCACTAGCCACTTTGTCTTCCATGATACAACACCCAGACAAGAATTTCATCGATGCTATCCTAATAGAAATTCATAAGCAACCAGCTTATTGTGCTCATGTTGAAGAAGTGATTGGCAGAAATCCGCGGTTCCACAACATCAAGGAGTATGGAAAAGAGAGAATACCCAGAGAGTGCTACCCATACTCAAAAGCGCATGCTTCGCAGATTAGCCAACCATTTCTTTCAAAGTGGAGGAATTCTGTAAAGAAGAACTCCTGACCTAGGATTACTGCAATGTGTCATTGCCAAAGAGGCATCCAGTTTGCTCGACGAAATACATGCCGGAATATGCGAACCCCACATGAATGGTTTCGCTTTGGCCAAGAAGATATTAAGATCAGGGTATTTCTAGATGACTATGGAAACAGACTGTATCAAGTATGTTCAAAAGTGTCACCAATGCCAGATACGTTCTGACATGATACGTGTGCCACCAACTTAATACAACAAGTTCGCCCTGGCTTTTCTCCGCTTAGGGTATGGATGTCATCAGACCAATCGAACCTACTGCTTCAAACGGACGTAGGTTCATTCTGTTGGCCATAGACTACTTAACAAAATGGGTTGAAGCCGCATCTTACAAAGTTGTAACTAAGAAGGTAATAGCAGATTTTGTTCGGGACCGCATCGTTTGTTGATTTGGGGTACCAGAGTCAATCATTACTAACAATGCTACCAATCTTAATAGCAATTTTATGAAATCCATGTGTGAAACANTATAAATGCGGTGCACGACACACCTATAAACAAGACTCTACTAGACACAACTTGTAGACTCCCTAGGATAGAACTGATCTAATACCACTTTTGTCACACCCCGAACTGGAGGGGCGAGACCGGCACCCGATGCCTTACCTATCCTTGCGTACCAACTTGCAATTAAGGGACTCTGAACATATAATGTCATACTTTGGCCATGGGCCACATTGCAAGACAATTTACGAAACAAAATATAAAACCGAACAGAAACTAACATTGACTAAACATCAATATAAAGCTGGGCCGACAAGGCCGTCATGACTACTACAGCTGACAAACCAACAAAATATACATACAAGGCCTACAAGCCCAACATACTGCACTAACTGATAGGATATGTCTACAAGCATCTACTGATGGATGTACTATGATCGGAACATGGCCCCAACCTACCCATAACTTATATACATATATACATAAGATGCACACGAAACTCTAGACCCAGCAACTCCGAAGGACGTGGATCTTATCAATCAAGCTGAACTTGGGCAACACCTACTGAGGAGGTCTACCCGTTTGTCTGTCTGAATCTGCACGCATGAAATGCAGCGTCCCCAGAAAAAGGATCGTCAGTACAAAATAATGTACCGAGTATGTAAGGCAATAAAATAACTGAAAGCTGAAACTGAATTGATAATATAATAACTGAAAGTAACTGGGAGTCAAAGATAATATGAAGATATGCTTACCTGCTGATACTGCCTGAACTCTCTGAATATAGTAAGTAAAATAGTTGTCCGGCCTTATAAGGCTCGGTATATATATAACTGCTCTTCCGTAGTAGGCTCGCTCATAGGCGCTCGACCATACTAGGCTCTGT
>AWOL01S0001880.1:21743-41433 GCA_000715115.1 Nicotiana otophora | reverse complement strand
GTATATATATAGACCCTCTGATCTCTTGACTGGAAGAAGACAATACTCAATTGAATATAAAGTCCCGATAAGGGAGAATACTGTAACTTATGAGACTAGGATAATTTATATAAATTCGGGAGTATAAACTTCTCTTTATGTCTCGTTATCAAAAACATGTAGTTACTGGATCATGCTAAAATGAAGGAAAGGTTTAGACTTAACATACCTGAGCCGATTCTCCTGACAATCCCTCTAACACACGTCAATTGCGACAAAACACATAATGGCAGATCGAAGTAGGAAAAACTCCGTATGATATTCTTGAGAAAGATTGTACCGTGCTCCGTCTATCTTGGTCTTCAAAATATTCTCTGTGTGTATTGGAGAAAGTATCATCAACATCTTCTGTGTTACTCATAGAGAAAGGACCTCCCGCCAAAAGAGAATGAATATTTGCAATAGAATGAAGTAAATCACGTTGCTTTCACCTATATGAGTTTTGCTGAAACATTCTTCTTTTCATTAGAGATATATGTATCTCCCTTAAGTAATTTAGAGGGGTTGTTTTAATTTTAGGGGGTGTGGGCCCCACTTATATGGTGATTAAGCCACAAACTCCTCTAAATAAGCCACCACCTCCTTAAGCATATGACTAGATGGCAACTTGCTGCCAACTTTCCAAAATCCCATGTGGATGTTGCCCTCCTTATAATTATCCAACAAATCTCTCTTAAATATTTATCCACAAATCCAATAATTAACCAATTACCCACATAATTAAAAATTATCTCAAATTACTTAAAATACTACTCACTTTTAACACACGTTATACACCTTACTATCATGGTCATGTGGTACCTTGTATGGCACTAGTCCATAAATACGGAGTATTATAGCTCGGTCCGTATTTTATCCCAAATTGTCAAACTTCGATGAAACTTATTTTCTTCGATTTGTTTACCCTCTCACCTTCACGAATTTACTTATCACTTGTTTGAAATAGCATAATACTTATAACCTCAAAAATAATCTCATTCCCAAGTCTACATCGATTAACTTACGACGAAACTTTAACATACGACGATGTGGGATGTAATATCTCATTTTCGAGCTTTCATCAATTTACTTATGGGGTACTTTTATGTACGAAAATATGGGGTGTAATAGAACGGAGTCGTAGAAGCCGCCAACAAGAACATCAAGAAGATATTGAGGAAAATGGTAGACAATTACAAATAATGGCACGAGAATCTACCATTTTCTTTACTCGGATATCATACCACAGTTCGTACATCAACTGGGGAAACTCCATATCTACTGGTTTATGGTACTGAAGCTGTTATTCTCGCCGAAGTGGAAATTTCTTCTTTAAGAATCATACAAGAAGCTGAGCTCAGCGATGCAGAATGAGTACGAAGTCGATATGAACAACTAGATCTCATTGATGGAAAAAGAATAAACGCGATATGTTAGAGTCAACTCTACCTTAATAGAATGGCAAGAGCTTTTAACAAAAAGGTCAGGTACAATTCACGCCGGGACAATTGGTACTAAAGTGAATCTTCCCACATCAGGATGAAGCAAATGGGAAATGCTCACCAGTAGTTACATCTACGAGTTGATTAATATGAGATAATGGAAAAGAGCATTTCAGCCATGCTTTGTCCATAACTGTTTAATCAATGCATACTCTCCATTTTCCTTTCCTCTTTGTAACCACCACAATATTAGCCAACCATTCTGGATACTTGACCTCTCAGATCCATTGACGCCTCTTCCTCACAAACTTATTTCATCACGACATACTTTTCCTATTTCTTTGTGTGATTGGTGGATTGTACGGGCCTACTGTGAGCTTATGGGTCATTACTTCTGAAGGTATTCCTATCATTTCAGTATGGGACTAACTATGCTAGCTCATAAAAATTTAATTAATGTACCTTTGAGTTCAGGTAAAATCCCGAACCCACATAAACCTTTTTACCGGGAAGTCAATGAAAAGGATGATCGCTTCTAACTCTTTGATTGTTGACTTAGTAGTATCTAGTTCTTCAAGATCACTGATTGTGTCCGAAATATTTGGATCCTCATGTTCAATTGCATCCTGCCTTTCTTCGACTGAGGGGTCCAGGTTTGTTTGACGACCCTTGCTGCTTTAATTAATATTAAATAATTCTATTTTTGGCAAGGCTATTTTCTAGAGCCATTGTGTTGCTTTTCTGGGCTGCTCTCTGATCTCTTATTTTTATAATTCTCACTTAGATAGGAATTTTATTATTTGATGTAATATAGACAGTACAACATCCATGTGATAAATACATGGTCATTCTAAGATGATGGTGTATGCCATATCTGCAGCTATCACTTGGAACAAGGTATCTTTAATTACACCCTATACAAAGTGGGTATGATAATTTCTTCACATGTTATTTCACTTGAATTGTTGAGCCCCGACAGTATCCGCACCTTTGGGCTGGTCATGTCCATCATCTGTATTTCTTTTACAATTCGCAGGAGCATGATATTTGCGGAGATACATGGGTCAACTAAAACATGTTTAATATCAGTGTATAAAGAAAAGTGATTTACAGTGCACCATGATGTGGGAATATCGTGCCATTAGCGTCCTCGTCGTCGAAGGTAATGCTATCTTCTATTAATATTTCTCTGTATTATTTTTTATGCGTGATTGACACATTGGCGTACTTCTTTGCGGTTGAGTATGGGACACTACTAATTCTTCTCCTCCGGATATAACATTAACCATATGTTAGGGTGATGGATCTCCTAATGGCTCTTCTTTGTTTCAGTTTTTTGAGTATATTTTCTTCTTATTTGTCGTTGGGTAACTCTTTGAGATATCCCTTCCTAAGGAAGTACTCCACCTCATGCAACAAGGATTTCAATCTTCTTTTTTATGCCCATGATCATCGTGATATTCACACCAAAATTCTTGACTCCTTTTATTGGGATTCATTCTTATTTTCCTAATCCATCTTACTTTATCTCCCATGTATTTCATCACAACTATTAGGTCTGAGATGCTGACATTTAAACTATAATCAGTTATTTTGGACATATTTATCTTATTATTTTTTTGGGATGGTCTAGCATTGCTTTTTTGGTTGTCGCCCATATTATCCCTGTTTGATTCGAACCTATTATGATACGGCCAACTGTTTTGAGTATTATAGCCCTGTTCTCTCATTTATTGCTTATTCTGTATTTGTTGTTGTCATGTGACTTTCTGGGATGGTTGGTTTGGTTCCGGGGATGTTTCAGAATGAATTGGTACACTTAGTCCCAAGGGTAGAAGCCTAAGTTGAAAGAGTTGACCGGATATTGACTTATGTGTAAATGAATCCATAATGGAGTTTTGATAGTTTCAATAGATCCTTATGGTTATTTTGGACTTAGGAGTGTGCCCGTATATTGATTTGGAGGTCCGTAGATAATTTTGGCTTGAATTGGCAAATGTTGGAAAAAGTTAGAGTTTGGAGAGTTGAGAGGTTTGATCGAGAGTTAATTTTGTTGTTACCGGGATCTGATTCTAGTTTCAGAAGTTGGAATAGGTCTGTTATGTCATTTATGACTTGTGTGCAAAATTTGAGGTCAATCGGAGTTGGTTTGATAGGTTTCGACATCGCTTGTAGAAGTTAGACATCCATTAATTTCAATAGGCTGGAATTGGGATGCGATTCATGTTTTTGATGTTAATATGGTACGGTTTGAGACCTCAACTAAGTTTGTATGATTTTTTAGGGTGGGTTGGTATGTTTTGATGGAGTCCCGGGGGCATCGGGGGTGATTCGTATTGGAATCGGTTCAATAATTGGACTTATGCAATTTCTGTGGGCAGCTGTTCTAGTGTAACCGCACATGCAAGATTTTGGCCGCAGGCGTGGAGTCGCAAAAGAGGCCATAGAGGCGCATATGGGAGTATTGGAGAAGAGGCCTAGGAGCGCAGGTGCGGGAAGAAGCCCGCAGAAGCGGATGCGCTTCTGAGCAAGAAGGCCCGCAGAAGCGGAATTGGCCAGGATGGCCTGGGGGCGTAGAAACGGTCTTTGTACGCAGGTGCGTGTGTGTAGAATGCTCTTTGCCCACAGAAGAGGGAGAGCACGTGCGCTTTGTGGATAGTAGAACTGGAGATTGTTGGGCTTGAGTTGAAGCTGCACCTACGATAGATTTTTCGCAGGTGCAGAGCTGCAAAAGTGGCTGTTGGTCCGTAAAAGCGAAATCGCTGGGCAGAAGTAGTGAGTTCGGGGATTTTTCTTTCATTCTTCATCTTTTGACCTAGAGAGTTCGATTTGTGGTGATATTTAGAGGGATTTTCAAGGAAAGTATCAGGGTAAGTGATTCTAACTCGGATTTGGCTATTATACGTTAATCTATCATTGTTTTTGTCATTTAATTAGTGTTTTGAGATGGAAAATTTGGGAAAAGTTTGTGAAACTTCACAGACCGAATTTTGGGGAGGTTGGATTTGAATAATTTTAGTATAGTTGGACTCGTTATCAAATGGGTATTCATATTTTGTAAGTGTGGTTGGGTTTGACGCGAGCCCGGGGTTGACCTTTGGGGTTGACTTTTTGACTTTTGTTAAACAACTTAGTTTTATCGAATGGTATTGATTTCTATAGTTTGTATTGATTGTATTAAGTGGTTCGTGGCTAGATTCGACTCGTTCGGAGGCCGATTCGCGAGGCAAGGGCTTGTTGGAGTAGAGGTTTGCATGTTTCGAGGTAAGTAACACTTCTAAACTTGGTACTGATGGTATGAATCCCCAAACTATGTTTTATGTGATTGGCGTTGAGGTGACGCACATGCTAGGTGACAGGCGTGTGGGCGTGCACCGTAGTAATTGTGACTCGTTGATTCTGTGGAATTGTGTAGTTACCAGTCTTGTTGTTATTCATGTAATCTCCATGTGCTAGAGAAATTGAGTTGTGATCTATATTAGAAATCATGTTTAGGCTATATGCTGGTTCTATTGGGACCCACAAAGGTCGTTTTTGTTGTTGAGTTGTTTGCTTATATTATAGTTATGTACTCAGTCACATTCATCATTTACATATCATATCGCACTCTCTGTTATCATTTATTGTTACATCATGTACAATTGTTTAGGCTGATTGGCATGAGATTTGTGAGCCCAAGAGACTAGAGAGATTGATGACTGAGTGAGGCCGAGGGCCTGATTGTGAGTGATATTTATAGGACCGGGTTGCACAACACAACAAGTTTTACTGATTTATGATGGGATCGGGATACACGCTGCAACATGCCATATTGGTTTATATTAGCGCTTGGGCAGGATCCACCCCTCCGTAGTCTGACATACCAATAGTGAGCGCAGGTACCGTTGAGTGCTGAGTGCGAGTGCCGAGTGCGAGTGCTGAGTGATTGAATGTGTTGAGTGATTTGGAGTGCTGAATGATTGAGTGTGCTGAGTGAGGTTGAATACTCTGAGAGAATGAGTATATGAGTTTATTTCTGTTGCATTACAAGTGACATGCATATTTGACATTTAGACATTGAGATGTGACTTTCCTCATGTTAGCTATACTTGGCATATTTTACCAATATTGAGCCTAAATTGTTGAACTTGAAGGCATGTCTACGTTTCTGTACTGTGTACAATTGATTGTGAGATTTTCTCTGAGTTATTATTGTCATTTTCCTGTCATATATGTACTGTTATTATCTTGATTTGGACTGTACCTATCCGACCTCATCAATGCTTTCATCCCAAGGTTAGTCTTGTTACTTATTGATCACATTGGGTAGATTGTACTCATACTACACTATGCACTTTGTGTGCAGATCCAGGTACATCTGGACCCAGTGGTTGGTAGACTCAGAGTAGTTACTGCTTGGAGACTTTTGAGGTAGCTGCTTTGGCATTCGCAGACCTCGACTCTACTTCATTTTCAATTTATTTAGTATTATTCCTTTCGAGACAGTTGTATTAGAAATTTTGACTGTGATGTCATTTAGTAGCTCATGTACTCGGTGACACTCTAATCTTTGGGGATCTTTACTGTTAAACTCAATATATCATGTATTTTAATTAAAATGTGTAGTTATTTTGTGATTGTCCGCTTGCCTAGCACTTTGATAGGCGCCATAATGACATGTTGAGATTTGGATCGTGACAAGCTGGTATCATATCCTAGGTTACATAGGTCTCACGACTCATAAGCAGGTTTAGTAGAGTCTTGCGAATCGGTACAGAGATATCTGTACTTATCTTTGAGAGGCTACCGAACTATTAGGAAAACTTCATTTTTTTGTATTCTTGTCGTGCGGATTTGTTGATTCCACAAACTAAACTTCTTTTATTCTATTCTCTCACATATGGTGAGAAAACGTTCTACCGGATCGGGCGGACTCTCATATTTGGATAGAGTAGCTTCACTTCATGTTTTATGACTTGTACGTGTGGTCAGAATTAAATTTTGGAAAGTTCGGAGTTGATTCGGATGGAAAATTCTCAATTCGAAAGCTTTAAGTTGGAATAGTTAACCAAGGTTTGACTTTTGAGTAAACGACCTCGAAATCAGGATTTTAAGGTTCCAATAGGTTTGTATGATAATTTTGGACTTGAGAGTATGTTCGGGTCGAGTATCGGGTGGCCTGGGAGCACTTCAGCGCTTATTATGGAAAATTGGCATTTAGAAGGTTTTAGAATATTCTAAGTTTGGTTTGAAGTTGACTTTGGTATCATTAATGTCTGATTGGGGTTCTGAGCCTCAGTTAGGTCTGTATAGTGATTTGTGACTTGCACGCAAAATTTGGCATCATTCCAGGATGCTTAACTATAATTCGTACGCATTCGACGAAGTTTGGATGTTTGAAATTTTAAAGGAAGATTTCATTCGTCGATCCGTAGTTTTGATGCTGTTTGGAATGAATTGAGGCTTCGACTAGGTCCGTGTCATGTTTAGGGACGCGTAGGTATATTTGGTTGAGGTTCCGGGGGCCTCGGGTGGATTTCGAGTGATCAACGGATCAGACTTTGGGACTTAAGGAAAAGCTCAAAATTTTGAATGCTGGTGTTTTTGCACCTGCGTATGAAGGACCACAGATGCAGTGTCATAGGAGCGATGCAGTGGCTCGCATATGCGACCTGGGCAGGGCTAGACTGAGGTTGCAGGTGCGAAGATGTTTTGCGCATCAACATCATCACAGAAGCGGAAAGGAAGGCACAGAAGCGGCTGGCTTCACAGATGCGCAAATGAGACTCGCACCTGTGATGGCGTTGAAACGAAATTATTTACACAGGTGCGAGAACGCGACTGGGAAGTGGACTTCGCAGAAGAGATGATGGCATCACAGAACCGACGATGGCGTCACAGAAGCGACGTTGTTGATGCGCAAATCTGTCCGTAGAAGCGAAACTGGACAGATTGTTAAGGGATCGAACTTGGTCGTTTTTTCCTCATTTCATTTTGGATTTTTGGAGCTCGGTTTTGGAGCGATTTCGGAGGAGTTCTTCATGACTTCGACTTGGCTAAGTGTTCTATATCCGAAAGTGATAATATTTCATAATTCCATGGTTAGTTTCATCAATTATTAGTGAATCAACAAATAGAAATTTGGGATTTTGGTAGAAAACCTAGAAATTTATATTTTTGGATTTTGACCACGAAAATGGACATGGAATTGAAAATAAATTATATATTAGAGTCCATAATGTAATGGGTAATGTTTATCTTTGAAAAGTTTCGTAATCCAGGTACATGGACGCAGGGGTTGACTTTATTGACTTTTCGAGCGGAGTTGGAAATTGTTATAAATTGATTAATTATGTGTATTAGAGTATATTTTTATTGGTTTGCATATCTTTTGACTAGTTTCGGATTGTTCGGCTTTGAATTGAATATTTAGAGAGGCATTGGAGCCGGTTATAGAACTTCAGAGCGAGGTAAGTCTCCGGTCTAACCTGAGAGGGGGAATTTACCCCATAGGTGTTATATTGTTATTGCTACATGTTGTGGGAGCTACGCACGTATGAGGTGACGGGTGTCTGTGCGTATGCTAGAATTCCTGATTATGTCCGAGTAGGCTTAGGTTGATGCCATGCTATAATTGTACTATTGGAGTTATCTTCGCTCATTTAATTCTTTTATTTCGCGTTATGACTTGAGAGATGTTACACCCCATATTTTCGTACGTGAAAGTACGTCATAAGTAAATTGATATAAGCTCAGAAATGAGATGTTACATCCCGCATTTTCGTACGTTAAAGTTTCGTCGTAAGATATCGACGTAGGCTCGGGAATGAGATTAATTTTGAGGTTATAAGCATTTATGCTATTTCAAACAGAAGTAAGTAAGTTCCATGAAGGTTAAATGGTAAACGAACAAAAAAAATGAGTTTCGTTGAAGGTTGTCAATTTGGGATAAAATACAGTCCGAGATATAATACCCGATATTTATGGACTAGTACCATACAAGGTACCACATGACCATGATAGTAGGGTACACAAAGTGTGTTAAAAGTGAGTAGTATTTTAAATAATTTGAGATAATTCTTAATTATATGGATAATTGGTTAATTATTGGTTAATGAAAAATTAACAATGTAATTAAGAAATTGTGGATAAAGCCTCAAGGGCCCCAACGTGGCAGCAAGTCAAATTGGGTGATAAGTGATTCTTTGGTTTGCATACTATGTGGCATATTTAGAAATATGGTTGGCCAAGTCATCCACAAGGGTGGGCCCCACAACCCCCAATTTTAAGAGACTTTCTCATATCATTAAGAGTGAGATGCTTATTCTTGCTAAGCTAACAGATGAAATCTAAAAAAAAGGAGTTTATATGAAACTTCATAATACGATAAAGCATGAGATTTACGATTCTAAGGGAGTACGATGCAATCTTTCTCAAGAATATCATACAGATTTTTCCCCATTTCGATCTCGCCGTTACATGTTTCATCAAGGTTGACGTGTGTTAGAGGGATTGTCAAGAGAATCTGTTCAGGTATCTTAAGGCTGTCCCTTCTTTCCTTTTTGTATGATCCATACAATACAAATGGAACGAGCAAATCACAACTTTCATTAATGACTCTATTCATAGAAGTGCTAGGGGTGTATATGTTCTTGATTCCCGATGTGTCCTAATATTCTATCATCTGTTCATGGGTCTCAGAAAATACGTAAGTTGATAAGGTTTATTTCATGATATTAATCAAAGGCATATTGATCTTATGGCATTCTGAGAAATCTTATTAACATATTTCATATGCACTTCATTCATTTATACATGTACATTGACCCATGTCCAGATGGCGTTATATACGCGTATATTATATGTACATGGGATATGGGAAAAGGTTACGGCATTTTATACGCACCACCACCTGATCAGCTGGTATACACTGATGAATGTGCCCACAGTAGCCGAGATGATATGATGGGATGCCCTTAGAGGCTTGATGATGTTATGTACGCATATACCTATGCATGGTATGACATTTATATGCACATGCATGGCATTATAAATATTAATGATTCTTAGAGTTATTCAGACTTACATATTGAGTCTTTTACTCCATGTTTCTTTCATGTCTATTATTTACTGTTTTTCATTTCTTACATACTCGGTACATTATTTGTACTGACATCCCTTTTGCCTGGGGATGCTGTATTTCATGCCCGCAGGTCCCGATAGACAGGTTGAGAGTCCTCCAAGTAGGCTATCAGCTCAGCGGAGGGTATTGGTATGCCCTATTAGCTCCGAAGTTGCTTATTTGGTAAGTATGATTTGGACATGTATTGATTAATATAGAGGGGCTTTGTCCCGACCTTTATGGTATTTATCTACTCTTAGAGGCTTGTAGACATATGTCATGTACGTGAAATATTGTATGTCCTTGTCGGCCTATGTTCAGTGTACGCGTGATCATTTTAGTCTTATAGGCCTGTATGTCTTATGTATAAGTTGGTATTACATGTTTTATTCTAGTTATGTCACGACAGCCTTTCCGTCTCATTTACCTATGATAATATGATACGAAAGACATATTACATTGGTACTCAGTTGAGTAAGGCACTGGGTGCCTGTCGCGGCCCATCGGTTTGGGTCGTGACAAGACTAGACTTGCATAGGATGATAGACTCCCTATTGTAGGGATGTGACGAGCAACTCGATAATCCGCAGAATAATTTGTGCTTCCCTATCAATTTCTCGCACGTTGTGCATTTTCATTAAAAAGCTTCTTTACATTTCATAACTCACACATATCTTTGTGAGTGGGGTCAATGACCCATTGAAGCTTCATATTCTAATGGGAGTGGGCCGTTCACCTCGGTAGTATAATAGATGCATCTATGGTTCATGTTGTTCAACCCTCGGCAGTGCACACATTATTATGGGATCAGGACGTACGCCTCGGCTTTTCTATAACTACTCTTACGGGATCGGGCTGTTCGCCTCGGCACTGTCGTACATAATATTTGACAAGAAAGCAGCGTATCCGTGTGTGTTTTTTTCCTGATTTGAGTTGTGATGACCTATTTTGTGGGGTCCATTTTAGATATACTCTGGTTGAGGAGGTAACTGCTAATTGAGAGCTTGAGTTTACCGTTCATAGGAGGATTTTACCTCGTATCTATATTGTTTTATACCGTTTATTTACTCCTCCTCATACTTGTTTACTTCTTACTGTACATGATTTATTGGACCACTAGTAAGTGTCGATGTCGACCCCTCGTCACTACTTCTCCGGTGTTAGGCTAGATACTTACTAGTTATGCGTTGATTTACGTACTCATACTACACTTCTACACTTATTGTGCAGGTTTACATTTCTGGTGGTCTTTTGGGCGCAGAGGCGCAGCTATTGCGGGGACTTTACGGTGAGCTGCATTTTATATTAGGATCCACATCATACCGAGTCTCCATCAGCGTTATTTATATTATCCAGATAAATGTTGTATTTTATTATATTTCCTAGTTGATGCTCATGTGCTTGTGACACTGGGTTTTGGGGGTTGTTACTGCATATTTAGTATGGTGGTTCACGTAATAATTGTCATTTCACCCTGTAAATTCTATTTTGTACTATTAATTAATGGAAATCATGATTTCAAAAGAAATAAAAATGAGTAATTAAGATGGTAAATCACTGTTGGCTTGCCTGACGGCAGCGTTAGGCGCCATCACTATCTATTTTGGATTTTGGGTGGTGACAACTTGGTATCAGAGCGTTACGTTCACTTAGGTCTCACGAGACAAGAGCAAGTCTAGTAGAGTCCTGCAGATCGGTACGGAGACGTCTGTACTTATCTTCAGGAGGCTACAGGGCTATTAGGAGCACTTCCCTTCTTGATTCCTCATCATGTGATTTGATTATATTAAAGCTTATACCTTCATTTCCTTCCCACTAAATATTATGTGACATAGGGCACTTGTTATCAATTGGACATCGAGGAGTTGATAATGGTACCGCAAATGTGGTGCAAGATGGTTTTCCCTGCATATTCGAGTGTGCTACGATAATCGCCATGCAGAAGGGTGTTTTATCGTTTCGTCCTAGTATCTGTATTTCCTATGGTTTCGAGGCTATGCACATATTATTATGACGTCCATGCGTTGTTATCACATGGTGTTAGTGTAATGGTAGTGTACTGGTTTATGTGTTAAGGCAGTAACTGACTTGAAAGGAGGATTTCTCAGTGCATGATTTAGAGGTTCAACATTTAAATCTAGCGGAGTGAAGGCAATCAGACTATGGATGTTTAGGTTTTGGTTGATGGAGTAACGAGACATGATATTTCGAGGGTGGTGAAATTCTTATATGCGATGTGGTGTCGTCGTCCTTGTTTGAACACATTAAGGCTCATCAGTGTTATGGTCTTCTTTGATTTGCCTTCGGGGAAGGGTGTTGTGAATTGGTGCCTGAGAAACAGTTGTCAGAGATGATGGTGTGTAGCGGTTCAAAATCAAATTGGTGTTTCTAATACTGATGGATCGAGAAAGATGATCTTCGAGTAGGTTTAGAGTTGGTAGCAATTTATCACTTCAGGTTCTACAAAGATGGATTTTGATTAGAGGCAGCAATTGGGCAACAAAAAATAAGGAAGGACATGGTGAGAGGTGTCTCGAGGGGGTTTAATTACTAGCAGGTCAAGTATGAAGAGCAAAGGTGGAGAAGTTGCTTAAGGGAGATGGTTTAACCGAAGTGGGAGCGGCAGAGTAGCATATATATTATGTGGTAGGAAATCCACTTGCCTTGAGGAAAATTTAGAGCTATTTGGTAATCATGGTAAATAATGACTAATCATATGCATTTCAGTTGGGATGGTGGCTGCCGGACAGAGGAAGCTTGATTATGGCAGAGGGGACATAGCTGGAAATGAAGAGGTGTGAAACATGACTTCGAGTTTGGAATGTATTGTCGGACTTTCAGTTGATATCTACGGGGGATGGACCGACTTTTACAGCTGGTGGACGAGTATGGGCTCTGGAGGGTTTACTGGTTTTGTGGTAGTTGTACCCAGTGCAGCATCATTGGAAGATGCTGGTGTGGAATTTCACATGTGGGCTATCTCCTGTGAGCAGGTTAGGGGTTGCGTGATTTTGATGAAGTTCAACGAAGAGTTCTACTTACTACCCTAGCATGAGATCAAATGTGCAACTGTGGCTGATAATTCAGAATGTTTTATGAGAAGCGTAACAAAAGGTTTTGAGGAATTATGTGGGTTAACGGTGTAAGATCATGGTAACTGAGGAGAAGTAAAACTTGTGGGTTCTAGATTTGTGTGATGGTAACTTAAAGCTAAGTAGGAGAGCCTATTGTCTACGACTGGATCGTGTGGTTGTATGCTTGTACGATTTCTGGTTATCGGTGCAGTGGTGGATCAAATTATGACTAAGAAAAGAAAACATCAGGGGTAATTCGAGCAAAGAACTTGATAAATTGGTGCTATATTTTGCCTTATTAGTTCGTGTGCAGGTTTTGGGAAGACACAGAGTTTATGCTTCTTGTGGATGTGATGTACAAGGAAAGGAATTCAGCTGATTGCTTCTTTGAGAGGGTGTTCATGTGCTAGCATAGCTTTGGAGTTGGTTATATTCGGGACCAGGTCAGAGTGGGTGACTCTCAACAACGGTCCTAGTGGTTTCAAGAATTAAAGTGCAGTGCCTAAAGCTTTCGGGTCCGTTGTATGGTTAAGGATCAAATTTTTGTGGTGGATTATGAAAGGGACTCAGAGTGTTCTATGTTATCATCGGGTCTACGACATAGTATTGGACGAATGGGAAAAATAGCTTTAGTTTTGCGGAAGGTCTTAAAGAATGGGTGTACTAGTTGGAGATGCTATTGTGCATTTGAGGAGGGCATGAGATGGTTTATGGGTATTGAGACGATGCGGTCTCGTGAATTGGGTCACCCGACATGAGTGTTGTTGGGTTGCGTTACGTTTTGAATGGAACTATTATTATTTCTAAGGCAAGTCAAGAGTAAATTGGAAGAAGTTGTGTCGGTTAGTGATGGTTGAATCAGCATGATTGTGGAAATGATCAGTTCCTTCGATGTGTTAAGTTATACATGTGGTTTGTGGTTGTACGTGCGGGCCTGACAACCACCATAATCTGATTGATTTGGGAGGTATTTGATTCAAATGGCCTTGTTGTGTAAATGGATTTCCGATAGAGTTATGACGGTTTAGACCACGATTTGAGGCTTGTATTTTCTACGATTATGGGTATTCAGTTGTGTGTTACAATGGTTCTTCTGAAGTGAGATAAGTGAAAGATTTCTAGATGAGGAAGTGTTTATTCTATTAGTGGTTAAGGAGTTATGATGAAATTCTTGTACTATCGTGTAAGGGCATGGTAAGTGCAGCGGGCGGTATGGAAATTAAGAGGTTGAGAACCAAGGTCAAGGTTTTGTGTTGATAAGAATGTCACGAGCTAGGAGGAGCGGGGGGAGATCTAAGATGTTCAGAGTATGCTGGCATTATTTTCGAGTAGCCTGAGGATGGTCTATTTGTGGATGAGGTGCTGGGTATTGAAATGTGGATGCTTGACTAGCATTATGGACGTAGCATGGTCGATGGCCATTGATGTTCAAATTTTACTACCTGGTGCGGAATGTTGGGGGGTGTATCCCATGAGAAGATCGTATGAATGTGGCGTGTTAGTCATTCGATTATTAGAGATATAAATCACGTATGGATATTTTGGTACTGTCGCCAATGGGAGAGGTTATGATTGGGAGGCACTCTATTCCTTGGTTGTGTGCTATGTGAGTTTGTTCCGGATTTGACAGTTGTCCTTCTGCGTCATGAATAAGGTTATTGTGGATCCTTGAAAGGTTATTAGCCCAGTTAGAATAAGCGAAACTAGCTTGAGGTCCGCTAGTAGATTTACATCAGATCAGATGTGTTCATTCAGCATAGTACTGTTATGGAGGAGTCTTCGATGTTGGATGTTATTCCTGTCGTCAACTATCCTATGTAATACTATATTATGCTATATAGGTTGTAAGACGACTTGATTATTTGCACATGTGTTGTGGTTCCGTGTATCTTGTGATGTTATATGAGCAGGATGGCTCTCGAGATGCAGGTCATTTATCGCACCTCAGTTGTGCTTGGGTTTGTAGCGTGTGGCGCTATCCGTCTCCACAGGGTTGTATTTTTGCACTTGGAGTGCTTGTGGTCGATATTTAGGTATTTCGTAGGTATAAGCATTTTGGCTTGACGGGTACCTCCTTAAATATTATTATGTGGGGATCAGGTGGCACGCCGCCATAGGTATGTTGTTTGGATCGGGTTGCACGCGGCAACAGTATCATGTGTGGATTTGGTTGCACGTGGCAACGGTATCATGTGTGGATCGGGTTGGATATCGCAACAATGCGATGTTGAGTACGGTGCCCTATATCTATTCTTGTGTATTTTGTTTCCCATTCTCTAAGAAGGGTTCATAGCATCTTTTCAGTTGTTTTATTCGATACATGACTGGGTAGTTCTTTCCCAGAGTTCATTCTTCCTTATGTGTCACATTCCAGTGGTAGCTTGTTGGCACAATTCTGGCATCATACAAGATCTTGTTCAGTGTTTGTGGTGTCTTATTGCCTTAGCAACTTGTACTGGGTGAGATGATGTTATTGGACTTGAAATCGGTGCGATTGGACTTATGCAAGGTATATTAAAGAGAAAGTGTCACTACTCGATTCAGAATAAGGTAATAGTTCTTGTCAAGCGGAGAAACTCCGTGAGTTATTGATTTGATGGATGGTTATGAGTTCCTGCACATCTCTTTCATTGTTGCACTATTGTGAGGATTGAAACCGAGCTTATATGTGTTATGAGGTATACTACGGGTGTCGGGTCAGTGAATTTGTAGTTGTTGGGCTTGGGGGAGGTTGCCTTGGGAAAATGAGTTATGCGGTGCGTTATGTGATATCAGCATGGGTGCATGGTCATGTGTGGGTTCACTGTGTGGAGATTGATACAGTGTTTGTATGTTAGAATTAGGTCTTGTAGAGAAATTTAGAAGTTATAATTTGGTTCTAAGGCTAATTGACTAAAAAAAGAGGATCTTCAAGGTGTTAAACAGTAATTTTGGACAACTCCAGAACAGTTCTTGGCACGTTCAGGACGAACGTATGTTTAAGTGGGGGAGAATGAAATTATCCGACCCGTCGTTTTGAGCTCTAGCGCGTCATTCAGCGGTTTGAGGCCTCGAGTAGCCTCACTTCATGTTTTATGACTTGTACGTGTGGTCGAAATTGAATTTCGGGAAGTTCTGAGTTGATTCGGATGGAAAATTCTCAATTCGAAAGCTTTAAGTTGGAAGAGTTGACCAATGTTTGAATTTTGAGTAAACGACCTCGGAAATGGGATTTGAAGGTTCCAATAGGTTCGTATGATAATTTTGGACTTGAGAGTATGTTCGGGTCGAGTATCGAGTGGCCCGGGAGCACTTCAACGCTTATTATAGAGAGCTGGCATTTTGAAGGTTTTAGAATTTTCTAAGTCTGGTTTGAAGTGGACTGTTGTGTTATCGATGTTCATTTGGGGTTTTGAGCCTTGGAATAAGTCCATATTGTGATTTGTGACTTGCAAGCAATGTTTGGCGTCATTCCGGGATGTTTAAGTATAATTTGGACGCATTCGGCGAAGTTTGGATGTTTGAAATTTTTAAGGAAGGTTCGATCGTCGATACGTAGTTTTGATGTTGTTTGGCATGATTTAAGGCTTCGTCTAGGTCTGTGTCATGTTTTGGGATGCGTTGGTATATTTGGTTGAGGCCTCGGGGGCCTCGGGTGGATTCTAGTGATCAATGGATCGGACTTTGGGACTCAAGGAAAAGCTAGAAATTCTGAATGTTGGTGTTTTCACACCTGCGCATGAAGGACCGCAAGTGCAGTGCCGTAGAAGTGAGGCAGTGGCTCGCAGAAGCGACCTGGGCAAGGCTGGACTGAGGTCGCATATGCGAAGATGGTTTCCGCACCTGAGTGTTCGCGGAAGCGGAAAGGAAGGCGTAGAAGCGGTTGGCTTTGCAGATGCGCAAATGAGACTCGCACTTGCGATAGCGCTGAAGCGGAATTATTTGTGCATGTGCGAGAGTATGACTGGGCAGTGAACTTCGCAGAAGCGGTGATGGCTTCACATAAGTGATGTCGAACATGCGCAAATTTGTCCACAGAAGCGAAATTGGACAAATTGTTAAGGCATCGAACTTGGTCGTTTTTTCCTCATTTCATTTTGGATTTTTGGAGCTCGGTTTTGGAGCGATATTGGAGGAGTTTTTCACGACTTCGACTTGGGTAAGTGTTCTATATCCGAAAGTGATTATATTTCATAATTCCATGGTTATTTTCATCAATTATTAGTGAATCAATAAATAGAAATTTTAGAATTTGGTAGAAAACTTAGAAATTGGTGTTTTTGGATTTTGACCACGAAATTGGACATGGAATTGAGAATAAATTATATATTTGAGTCCGTAATGTTATGGGTGTTGTTTATCTTTGAAATATTTTGTAATCCAGGCATGTGAGCGCGAAGGTTGACTTTATTGACTTTTCGAGCAGTGTTGGGAATTGTTATAAATTGATTAATTAAGGGTATTAGAGTATATTTTTATTGTTTTACACATTTTTTGACTAGTTTCGGATTGTTCGGCTTTGAATTGAAGAGTTAGAGAGGCATTGAATTCGGTTATAGAACTTCAGAGCGAGGTAAGTCTCCTGTCTAACCCTGTGAGGGGGAATTTACCCCGTAGGTGTTATATTCTTATGTGCTACATGTTATGGGAGCTACGCACGTATGCGGTGATGGGTGTCCGTGCGTATGCTAGAATTTTTGATTATGTCCGGGTAGGCTTAGGTTCACGCCATGCTATAATTATACTATTTGAGTTATCTTCACTCGTTTAATTCCTTTATTTCGCGTTACGACTTGAGACTAGACTTGCTTAGGATGATAGACTCGCTATTGTAGGGATGTGACGAGCTACTTGACAATCCGTGAAATAATTTGTGCTTCCCTTTTGAATTTCTCGCACGTCGTGCGTTTTCATTAAAAAGTATCTTTACATTTCATAACTCACACATATCTTCGTGAGTAGGGCCAAAGACTCGTTAAAGCTTTATATTCTCATGGGAGTGGGTCGTTCGCCTCGGCAATATAATAGATGCATCTATAGTTCGTGTCATTCGACCCTCGACAGTGCACACATTATTATGGGATCGAGTCGTACGCCTTGGCATTTTTATAACTACTCTTATGGGATCGGGTCGTTCGCCTTGGCACCGTCGTGCATAATATTTGACAAGAAAGTAGCGTATCCGTGTGCTTTATTTCCTGATTTGAGTTGTGACGACCTATTCTGTGGGGTCCATTTTATATATACTTCGGTTGAGGAGGTAACTGCTAATTGAGAGCTTGAGTTTACAGTTCAAAGGGGGATTTTACCTCGTATCTATATTGGTTTATACCGTTTATTTACTCTTCCTCATACTTGTTTACTTCTTATTGTACATGATTTAATCGACTACTAGTAAGTATCGATGTCGACCCCTCGTCAATACTTCTCCGGGTTAGGCTAGATACTTACTAGGTACGCGTTGATTTACTTACTCATACTACACTTCTGCACTTATCGTGCAGGTTTACATTTATGGTGGTCTTTTGGGCGTGGAGGCGCAGCTGTTGTGAGGACTTTACAGTGAGCTGAATTCTATATTACAATCTGCCACATATATAATCTCCATCAACGCTATTTATATTCTCCTGTCTAACTTGTATTCGAGAAAAATATTGTATTTTATTATATTTCCTAGTCGATGTTTATGCACTTGTGACGTGGGGTTTTGGGGGTTTCTACTGGATGTTTAGTATGGTGGTTCATGTAATTATTATCATTTCACCCTGTAATTTCTATTTTGTAATATTAATTAATCGAAATTACGATTTCAAAAATAATAAAAATGAGTAATTAAGGTTATAAATCACTATTGGCTTGCCTGACATGACTAATTAAGGTTAGGCGCCATCACGACCTATAATGGATTTTGGGTCGTGACATAATTTATATCTAAAGTACTTCAAATTATATTACATACAAAGTCTAGTGTTTATTTTTAATTATAAGTGAAAAACCCTAAAACATTGATTACTCTAAGTGGTTTTTTCATAAAATTTATGTATCAAACTTAACTCATTATATTTCACCGTCAAGTTAAAGACATTGTTATTAGACACATTTCTTCTTAGAAGACATTGCTTTCATATAATGTCCTCTATTGTTTAATTAAAAAATAATATAAATATAAATATTATTTTTTATAATTTAAAAATAGTATAACAATTTAGCGTTTAGATATTTTCCTTGCAGATAAAGTATTTTATATTATCTCATAACTTGAAAGTCAAATCCATCGGCTCCTTACATAACATAGATATTTGTCAATTCAAAATTTATTTTATTTTTTACAAAATAACTAATTATAATGAGCACATATATATGTATCAAGGAGGTAGTTCTTACACTTAATTTGCATTTTAAGATCATCATAGGTGTTTTATCTATTCTATTATTTTTAATAATAAATTTGTGTGAAGATCGGATAGGTCAGTTTGAGCACTAATAATTTTTTCTGTGTTTCAAGACCTCTCGTAGCTTTATTTGATGATATATGACTTGCGTGCGTGGTCCATATCGTTTTTCGAAAAGCTTATACGTGAAACTTTAAATAAAATGTGATTTTTGGCTTTAAAACAGCTAGAGTTGACCACTGTTTACGATCTCGGTAAACGACTTCGGATCAGTACTTAGACGATTCCGGTAGGTTCGTAAGATATTTTTGGACTTGGTCGAATGTTTGGTTGGAGCCCCAGGAGATCTGAGGGTGTTTCGACGCATTATGTGAATAGTTGGAAAATGAGTTTAAACCTCTAAAACATCTTGAGTTTTAATTTTTGCTTCTTGATATTTGATGCTATTTTTATGTTTTGAACTAGAGAGAAAGTTTATATGATGTTATTACACTTCTGTGATTGTTCGGATTGGAGGCCGGAGGGCTTGGGCGAGTTTCGGATTGATTTCGGGGGCATCTTTGGCCTTGTAGAGTTTGCTGGTCTTCTAGTGTATCTCATTGCTTTGCGATCGCGAAGCCTCTATTGCAATCACGAAGGGGAAACTTGGGACTGGGGGCAGGTTACTCTACGCGAACGCAAAGG
>AWOL01S0001878.1:0-24178 GCA_000715115.1 Nicotiana otophora | reverse complement strand
ATATCAATTAGAATAGTCAAAAATGAAATTGGAGAAAACTTACTAGTTGTAAGTATGTGCCCCGTGTCACACCACTTGTCTAAATAAGTGTTGTAATTATGGTAGAACCACCATATATTTTTAAGAACTTCATGCAGATTGGGTTCGCCGTGACCGCCTAAGCGTAGAAAAATCCCATCATAAATCATGGTGTTGTAATCTTGTTTTGCATGAAATTTTAGCAGCGTAATTGTATTGGCAGCAAAGTCACTATCCTTGTTTCCCATATAGACTATATATAACATAAGTTGCCCAGTATCAAACTAACTGCAAATGTTGATGACAAGTTCCTGGTGAAGCCACATAAATTTTGAATTAGCCCCATGAAAAACCTTAAAAGTTTTCGACAAACATGGACCATTGTGAATGTGAATATGTATGACGTCTGTAAATGGATGTGTGATTTCAATAGGTCTCGCTATGTTCTCCGGTACTACATACTCTTGGCTAGGAGAAGGTACCAGAAAAATAGTTGTTGCATCAGTTGGAGAGACATAAGTCTTGTCAATAGTTCGTTTGAGAATTCCATCAAGATATACGGCATCAAAGGACTCAACATCAAATTTAGCTTCACCTAACAGCTCCCAATCATACAACTGTGCAAATGAATAACTTCATCTTTTTCTAATTGTTTCAAACAGTGTATGTGCATATGATGGAGAACTTAAAGGAATACGCATAAGAGGTGCACACCCTAAAGCAAGGATAAATTCCTGCCTTGTGTCAACCCACATGGCTACATAACTAGAATTTGATAGTCCAATATCTCTTGCATCCGTAGCCCAACTACTAGAGTGTGGTACGAGTGAAAGTACTTGACTAGAAAATGCCAAGGTGTTTGCCAATGGGAAATTGATTCCAGTAATTAGCACGGTCCTATTTTTAACCTTATACTCACGTGCAACAAAAGAAATCAGAAATAAAGTCGTATCGACAATTTGAGTAGGCAACCAACATGTATCTTTTTGGAAATTTTCAGCAAGCACCATGTCTTCCTCTGAGTCACCATCATCCAAACCAGATTCATCAGTGAGTACCTTGGGGCAGCACTTATGCGGCATTTTGTCGAACACCTGGCCTTCCTCTATGAATTCCTCTTTCTCAGTCATCAATAGCTCCTATAATATTTTCCTATCTTTAAGAGGTTCAAATCCAATAGGACTTCCATTAGCGACATTGTACATGGAATTGGCATCAAGATGCTTTTCTGGTAACTCACTATTTTCAACTGTTGCTTCATCATCTTGGTAGGTGTCTGGCATTTCCTCGAGCACCTCGTATGCCATGTTCAGGTTATTGTTGTTCGAGTGATTATTCCAGTACTGAGGCGAGGGTGAGGTGCTAATATTACACCATGATGGAATGGCCGTATCTCGTGCTAGAAAATCCTCCAATGGCTTGCGCTGCTGGTAAACGGCTAATAACCCAGCACGTGCTTCTCTAATTCGAGTGCGAAAACACAGCTTAAGTTTCTCCTTAAAATGATTCCAATCAAAAAATTGCTCATTTTGAAACAACTAATCAAACCAAGCAAGAGCTTAGCCATCAAGGTAGTGGTAAGGAAGAGGTAACCAGTCCTTTTCGGAGAAGCCAAGGTACGTGAAGTACAACTCTGCCCGAAAAATCCAACCCTCTAGGTTTCCACCGCTGAATCGATCTAATATGACCATTGTTATTGGAGTGAACGATGAAAGCACCAATGTAACAACCTCCAAATATGAACACTCACAACAAAAGAAGGACTGACTTTTTAATTAATAACCAAAATACAGAAGGAAAGTTACAGAAGGATAGAAGAATAGTAACCTAGAAGAAAGGGATGAGAATGCAGAGGATACAGAATAGGGGATAGAAATAGAAGACAACTCTATCAATAACATAGCATTTTTAATTTCACCTAGCCTTACTATTAATTATTTTTCTATTTGCCCAATTCTTTCCTCACGTGCCCTTATCCTAGGGTCCCACACGTAATTTACTAATTTTTCCAACATGTCTGTCATGAGATTATTTTCATTCATAACAAAGCCGCACCTAAAAAGGCTCCGAAAAAGCAAATCCCGGCCAGACCGTTATGGTACCCAGGAGCTAATGCACCGGAATATCTGGACGGGAGTCTCGTCGGTGACTACTTGTTGAGTCCTCTATTTGCTGAGTCCTTGCAATTTATTTGCTGGAATTAAGAGACCGTCGATCTATTTGCTGAGTCCTTGCAATTTGGGTATCTTCAGATTTGCTTGGGGGAGTATTCTTTGATAGTTTGATAGTTGAGAGAGTATTTTTGAGTGGAAAGAGTATTCTTCAGATTTGCAATTTGGGTATCTTCAGATTAGATAGTTGAGAGAGGGAAAATAGTTCATCTGAGTGGGCTTCATCTATTTTGCTATTAGAAATTTTTTTTAAAAAGTCTAGGGTTTGGTTAGAGGGAAAAAAATAAAAATAAAAATAAAATTGGGTAAAGTTAGGAGGGAAATTGAACGGTCTCCATAGACCCATTTTGCAAAGAACCGTAGCCACGTGTTGTCCTACTATTACGGTTACAACAATTGTCGCAGTAGAACGCCCTATAGCGACGGTTATTTCACTAATGTAACGGTTTACTTGCAAAAATGTGCCGGCTGATTTGATATCCTATTGGAACGGTTATAACCGTTTCTATAGAGGTCTATAGTAACGGCTATATAGCCGTTGCGGAAAATACCGTTGCTATAGGTCCAATTTCTAGTAGTGTATGTTTCATTCTGTCCAAAAGCTTACAAAAATGGACCCAAATTTTTGATATATTATTTTTGTTTTCTCTAAAAATCGGATAACAATTGAATTTGTAAGTGATTTTAAGGATACGTAGATTAACTTGACACAAAATGATAAATCAGATTGCAATTAAAATAGATAATGATAAAGTATATGCAAACCACACGAATTGAACAGTTTCAGCCTTGGAAGATTAGCCACCCTCGAGCCGAACATATTTTGATCGATATCAAGAAGAATAAGAACTTAAAGAAAATAATAATATGTTACTTTAGAATGCGTGTTACAGTGTCCTCGATGAATTATCAGACCCCTTTTATATAGTAAAGGAGTCCTACTTTAGGTATAATTCTATAAAAGGTAAAAATCCCTTGATTAGCTGATTGCCGGTTCCTTACTGATATGCGCCGAGATTCCCGCCGTAATATCTGACCGGTCACGGATATTTCGGTCTTTTATTGGTTATGTTAACAATAGTTTTTCAAGATCGATCGGGGATAAGGTCGACTCTGGGATTATGGACTCAATGTTCTCGAAGGCAGGCGTTTATACCTCGGGTTCTACCTCGGTGGGGCTTGGGGTCGATCTTCGGTCTTTGGTTGTCATGTTCCGAGCCTAACCTACTATGTCGTAGGCAAGCTCGATTTCGACTGTATACAGATAGTCCCCTCATTTTTCGGAGAGTAGATGACGAGAAACGACATGAGCTTCCGATTCTTTCTTCGACAACACGCGACAGAAACGACAAAACAATCGAAATGTCTCGTCAGTCAAGTCTTTATGGCATTAAATGTTTGTCAGCTGCTGGTCGGCCACTCCTGGATGCGAACCGTCATTGAAAAACTATAAATACCCCCTCATTTACTCATTCAAACTTTACATTCAAACCTTCTGCCCTCATACCTTAGCAATCTCAATATTTTCAGGCACTTATATTTCGGTTATTTGAGATCTTTTTAAAAGAACTTATGTTCCGTCTTCATCCAGGCCATCAAGTGTACTCTTTTAACTTCCTCTTTTTCCCTTTATTTTCAAAGAAATGACAAAGATTTCAAAAATCATTCCCTAAAAAAAAACTCCTTCTACCTTGCGGACAGCTACCGAAGAGACCGTTTCGCGTACTGCTATCGAGGAACCAGTACCGGAACCTCCTCTGAAAATGTTCATCTTTGGGGGGTACCCGGTCAATGCTGATTTTAAGGTCGAAAATCCCTCCTCCGTACCAGGCCGGTGCGAGGAGGTCTCGAGGTACATCTGCTTGATCACCGAGGACGTTCTTTCCGAAGTCAAACAGGATTGTAACTGGGTTGACAAATATGTGGCGGTTCCCGGACCTGACGAAGCCATCACCACCCACGTCGAAGGATTTTTAAGTGTTTACACTTATTCCTTCACGCTGGGCCCCTTGGACCTGGTTATCATCGACTTTTGCAAAAGATATGAGATAACCCTCGGTCAAATTTACCCTTCTTTCTGGAGGATCGTAATCCTCCTCCGTTTCTTTGTAAGCAAGATCGAAGGGTGCCCTTTAACTATCGACCACCGCATGCCTTTATACAGTCCCCGACTCTATCGGGGGGACTGATCAAGCTCTCCCGTCGGACTAGTAAAGCCCCGTTCTCGAGTAACGATGAGGATAGGGATCGAGTTTGGCTAGGCCGTTTCGTCCGAGTGAGGACCTCGGACTTGATCCCAGCTGAGCACATGTCGTTCCCCAAGAAGTGGAACATGTCACGTAAGTATAATATTTCTTCCAAAATTTAATTTATCGTTTTTTTCCTTCCTTCTTATCGGTGTTCTGTGGTGGTGCAGCTGTTGCTCGGGTCCCGAATGCAGTTCCTCGACTCAAGGAGTGGGTCGTGGGCATCGTATCGCAAAGGCATTATTTCGAGCATTCATGGCACGAGCTTTCAAAGTTCGCATGGTGAGATCACTTTCATGGGTAATATTTGGTTTTCCTTTTCTATCATTATTTTCACTTGTTTTATTTCCTTTTGCAAGTTTATCCAAGGATGTCCAAATGAGGCCCCCATCCGGTAGCGATGATTTCCCCATCGAGTCCCCTACTCCGAGACAGGGTGAAGAGAAGAAAAGAAAAAGGGCCCCGAGTTCTCCGAGCTCGGAGAAGAAACAACCAAAGAGAAGGCTGGTGCGTAAATCCAAAGAAAGCACCAGCGCTCGAGCACCACCTTCGGGTTCTCTTTATCGGTTGAGGGATAAATCCGAGGGAGAACAAGAGGAAGAAGCCTTCAATCTGGTGGCCCGAGTGTCGTCACGACTCGAAGGTCAAGGGGCCTCCGAACCAGAGGGAGATGATGCCGATCTTTATCAAGTTAGGGAGGTCGAGGAGGGGGTCGATGCTGAAGCTTCCCGGGATGTGGGCAATGCGCCGAACGAAGCACTCGGTATGATAGAGATCACTGAGTCACCTTCGTTCCCTGAGTCCATGTACAATGAGGCTCAAACGGTGAAGGAACGTCCCAACGAGGGGGTCCTCGGAGCAGACGACCCCTTCCACGACTTTTTTGATGGAGTGGACTCTACGGCCACGGAGGGCGTCACCGGGTTAGTGATTTAGAGATACCGAGGAAGATCCCCAAACTGGTCAATCGATTCCCTGCCCCGAGTGTGGATCCTGGCCGGAAGCGATCCATCACTATCTCCCTTTCGGAGGACGCCCGGGTCCTTTCCGCCCCCATAGGGGTGGCCAATTATCTTCGGTGTCTGATGACCGAGGGTGATCAGGCCAAGATGAACGAGGTGGATGCACCATGTCTGTTCAACGAAGCACAACAGGCGTTAAACCGGTAACTTTAGATATTCCTCAATGATTTTCAATTGGTACTTAGGATATTTTACAAATAACTATAACGTCTTGTCTTTGTCCTTGTAGGCCTCGGTGCTTCACCACGAGACTTTTCTCTGATACCGGGATGAGCTAAAACAGCTTGAGGCCGAGGTCCGAGGGTTTACTGAGAAGAAAAATTCTTACAAACTTCTCGGCCAGCAACGTAAGGGGGAGGCTAAGAGCCTCCGAGTTGAGCTGGAGGTGGCTCGAAAGGAGCATGCCGACTTGGTCGGGCATGTAAACATATTTGAGGTTAGTGACGAAGAGCTAGGCTCGGTGACTAACGTTCAAAATCCGCAGGTCCAACAAAAAATCGATCAGATCGATCAACTGCGAGCTGAGATGGATGATGTCAAGGCCGAGACTGACGAATGGATGGGAGGGATAGATCGTTTGGCTTTGAAAAAAGAGGCTTCTCGGGCGCAACTGACTTCGGCTGAGGTCCAGCTTCGAGCAGCAAAGGGAAAGGCCGAGGTGCAGGCTAAAAAGGTTGAAGAGTTCCAGTCTTGGCTACGTTCGGTTGCCTCTAATCGAGAAATTATGGCCAAGGTACTTGAAATGGCCAAGTCAGCGGCCGTGGTGGTTAAACCCGACGCCGATGAGATGGTAGCCCAATATAAGGCTGATGTCGAGGCGGCCCAGGACCGCTTGAAATACATTGTTGAATATGAGAAGCGACAGTCACGAAGAGAGGCCCTCAAGGAGATTCATGCTCGGGGTTTTGATCTATCGGCCGAGATCGAAATCGCTAAGGGGCTCGAGGCTGAGGCTAAGAAGTTGGCTTACCCCGAGGAAGAAGAAGAGGAAGACTCTGTGGATTCTGATGGATTCGGGGGAGAAGAAGACTAGGCTATTTAGACGCCTTTGTAGATTTTTTTACGTTTTTTGCACTTGTGCACTTTTGTACTTTTTGTTAAGGCTATTTGGCATTTGTAAAGACTGTATATATAATATAAAGCTTATTTTCCCTTCGACAATTTATGAGTTTTGTTTCCCTTTGCTTTATTCTTTATGTTTGCAAAGATCGAAATGCCTTAGCATGAACTAGTTAGGTCGTGTTCGGGGGTTCGAACATGCCTTTCCTTTGACATTATTTTGTTTAAGGCATCGTGGGGGTTCGGTATGACCAGAACTTTTCCCCAAGGTACTTATAATTTTATAGATTATAGTTTGCTGAGTGTAGCCTTTAGAACCGTGTTGCCCAATGGGCTTGTCACCTCGAGTTATCTGGGCTTGCCTAAGATAACAGTTCCCAAGTGGGGATGGCCGTAGCCTTTAAGGTTCGGGCGTTGCCTAATAGGTCTTGTGCCCCCGGGCTCCCTCAGTCCGAGCCGTCTGAGTTTGTTTTTGGATGGCAGTCCCCGATTGGGAGTGATCGTTTGGACCCGGATAAAGGCGGCCCTTGGGCTCGATACCTTTAGGGGATCAGATGTAGGAAATTCCTTAAGAGGAAAGACAAAAGAGAGAAATTCTTAAGGGACAAAATATTTATCCGCAAGGTAGAAACTTCTTTTTATTCTTGTGAATAATAGTTACACATGTGTACAAGTTTTGTTCCAGGGCTCAAGCAGTCTATGCGGGCACGGTTCATTTGACCGTTCGGCCCTTACAGTAAATCATATCGATCGAGCCGAGACCATTCAGCCATAAAGTTTCTTTCCTTGTGAAGTCGTTATCCGAGGGTAATGTCCCCAAATGTTCGGGGCCGATTGTAGAGAGGCCTCGAATACTGTTGTCATGATCTTCAATATTGGTTCATAACTGGCCTTCGATTCTAAGTTAGCACGATTAACTGTTGCCTTGTTAAAAACCTTGTTGTAAAACCCATTTGGGACAAAATCGGTTCAAGGAAAAAAGAGTGCAACGCTTGCTTTCAGGCCTAAAAATTGTATTGGTCCTTGTTTGTTACCTGTAAGTGTTAGTTCAAAATAAAAGAAATGAATGGGGTCATATGTAAGCAGTAGTGTCACTTCAAGTGGGCTATGTTCCAATTGTTCGGTAGTTGCTCACCATTTATTATTCCGAGTTTGTACGATCCTTTACCGGTGATCTCGATAATTTGATAAGGGCCTTCCCAGTTTGGTCCCAACTTCCCTTCGTTCGAGTTCCGAGTATTAAGTGTGACCTTCCTCAGCACCAAGTCCCTGATATTGAAATGTCGAAGGTTGGCCCTTCGATTGTAATATCTCTCGATCTGCTATTTTTGGGCGGGCAACTGGACAAGGGCCGCTTCGCGCCTTTCATCTAATAGATCTTTGCTAGTATTCATTGCCTCGCCATTTGATTCCTTGGTTGCATATCGGAACCTGAGACTCGGTTCTTCGACTTCGACCAGTATTAAAGCTTCGGCGCCATAAACCAGTTAGAACGGGGTGGCCCCGGTACTGGAATTCAAGGTCGTACGGTATGCCCATAGGACTTCGGGTAAACTTTCCTTCTATTTTCCTTTGGTGTCGGTCAACCTCTTTTTGAGGTTTTGGAGTATGGTTTTGTTGGTTGATTCTGCTTGTCCGCTCCCACTAGTGTGGTAGTGTGTTGATATGATCCTATTGATCTTATAATCTTCGAGAAATTTGCTTACTCTGCTACCGATGAATTATTTCCCGTTGTCACATACGATCTCGACCGACATTCCAAACCGGCATATGATGTGGTCCCAAATGAAATCGATGACTTATTTCTCCCTGACCTTTTCGTATGCCTGGGCTTCCACCCATATTAGAAAAATAATCAGTCATAAACAATATAAATTGAGCCTTACTACGTGCCCATGGAAGGGGGCCAACGATATCTATTCCCCACTTCATGAATGGCCATGGTGACAAAATCAAATGTAGCATCTCCTCGGGCCGATGAATCATCGGAGCGTGTCTTTGACATTCATCACATTTTTGTATGAACTCCTTCGCGTCCTTTACTGGATGGATATGGAAAAGGGAGTCGCACTTGGCTTCGATCACCTCTACCCCCAAGCTTTTGGCTAGTTGGAGACTTGCAGTCATGGCCTCATATTCGGCCTTGTTGTTAGTCAATTTCACAATCCTAATATATTGTCGGCACTCCGGGGTCCATGAGAAGTTATTTTTTTCTTTAATAGTGTGAAGAACCGGTGGCGCTTGTCGGAGGACCTCGAGATGAATCACCCCAGGGCTGCTATGCGCCCGGTTAATCTTTGCAGGCCTTCACGTTGTCCACGACCGTGATGTCTTTGATGGCTTTGATATTTTCGGGGTTGATCTCGATTCCTCAGTTGGATACCAAGAACCCGAGGAATTTACCTGATCCAACTCCAAACGCACATTTCTCCAGGTTCAGCTTCATATTATATTTCTTCAATATGCTGAAGGTTTCCTACAAATGTTTTAAATGGCCCTCTGCTCGCAGGGACTTAACCAATATATCATCAATGTAAACCTCCATTGATTTTCCTATTTGTTCCTCGAACATTCGGTTTACTAGGCATTGGTAAGTTCCACAGACATTTTTTAATCCGAATGGCATCACGTTATAGCAGTATGTGTCGTACTTAGTGATGAAGGAGGTTTTATCCTGATCACCTGGGTTTATCTGTATTTGGCTGTACCCGAAGTAGGCATCGAGAAAACTGAGGATCTCGTGGCTGGCCATGGCATCGATCATGCGATCGATGTTGGTCAAAGGGAAGGAGTCTTTGGGACATGCCTTATTCAAATCCTTATAGTCTACACACATTATTAATTTATTCCCTTTTTTTAGGGACTACCACTACATTTGCTAACCAATCCGTGTATTTGACCTCCTTAATGGACCATATTTTAAGGAGTTTAGATACCTCGTCCTTGATGAAAGCATGTTTGACCTTGGACTGGGGCCTCCTCTACTGCTTAACCGGACAGAACTTCGGGTCCAAGCTCAATTTGTGAGTGGTAATCTCCGGAGGGGTCCCTGTCATATCAAGGTGGGACTAAGCGAAACAATCTTCATTAGCTATAAGAAATTGAATGACTTTTTTCCTGAGCTTGGGGCTTAACCCCGTGCCCAAGTGCACTTTTCGCTCGGGTAAGTGTTCACTCAATGCGACTTGTTCCAGTTCCTCGACCGTTGATTTTGTAGTGTCGGAGTCATCGGGGGCTATGAAAGATCTTGGGACCCCGTAGTCATCGTCCTCGTTTACCCCTCATTCCTTCGATTCTGTCGAGGTTGGTACCAGTGATTGCTATTTGGCCCCGTCTTTGACTATCCAGTTCGAATCCGATGTTGAGATCGTGGATGCCGAGATTACTTCATCGACGGCGAACATTTCCTTGGTGACCGGTTGTTCCCCATAAACTATTTTAATCCCACCTGGTGTTGGGAATTATAACACTTGGTGCAGAGTCGAGGATATTGTCCTCATGTTATGGATCCATGGTCTCCCGAACAAGGCATTGTACCTCATGTTCCCTTCGATCACATAAAACTTAGCTTCTTGGATGGTCCTGGAAGTGTTTACCAGTAATGCTATCTCCCACTTAGTGGTTTCACATGCCATGTTGAATCCATTTAGAACTCGGATTGCAGGCACGATTTGATCTTGTAGACCAAGCTGCTCCACGACCCTTGATCGGATGATGTTGGCCGAGCTACCTGGATAAATTAACACACGCTTAACTCAAAATTTATTTACGAGTACAGATATTACCAGTGCATCATTGTGGGGTTGCACGATCCCTTCCGCGTCCTCATCGTTTAAAGACAAGTTTCCTTCTGGTATGTAATCTTGAGTCCATTTTTCCCTCGTGGTGGATACCTTGGTACGCTTCAACATCGGCCTCACCGATGATCATGTTAATGATGTGTTGAGGTTCTTTTTGTTCAGTTTGTTTGTTAGAATCCCTATTTCTGAAATGATTCTTGGCTCGGTCGCTCAGGAATTCTCGAAGATGCCTGTTGTTAAATAGTCGGGCTACTTCCTGTCTCAACTGTCATCAATCCTCCATTCTGTGGCCGTGAGTGCCGTGATATTTACACATCTGGCTAGGATCCCTTTGGGTTGGATCGGATTGTAGAGGTCGAGGCCATTTGGTATCTTTGATGCGTCCGATAGCTGATACAATGGCGACAACATCGACGTTAAAGTTGTATTCCGATAACCTCGGTGCTTCTTTAGGCCCGATATGCCTGTCTAAGCTATTTTTTCTCATGATTCCCCGGCTGCTCCGACATTGATCATTTCTCCTTTCATTTCTCATAGAGTTACGCACGAGCCCAATGCTTCTTCGGTCTCCGTTATATGGGTGATACTGATCCCTGTTTGATCTCGGTTCATGATCGATGTCTATTTTGACTCTGTCGATGGTTCTGATGGGATATACGAACCCAGAAGAGGCCCCGAGTTGATCATCTTTAACTCTGATTTTTGATTGATACCGGTTATGCACGTCGGCCCAAGTAACGGTCGGATATTCTATCAGATTTTCTTTCAACTGATGTTAAGCCATCGAGCTTCGAACATTAAGCCCTTGGGTGAAAGCCTGAACGGCCCAATCATCAGCGATCGGTGGCAGGTCTATTCGTTCCATTTGAAACTACGACACGAACTCTCTGAGCATCTCATTATCCTTTTGTTTCACTTTAAAAAGGTCTGATTTCCTTGTCTCGGCCTTGATGGCCCCGACGTGTGCTTTCACGAAAGAATCTACAAGCATAAAAAATGAGTCAATAAAACTAGGAGGTAAGTCGTGGTACCATATCATAGCTCCCTTCGACGGGGTCTCTTCGAACTTTTTTAACAGGACATACTCGATCTCATCATCCTCCAAGTCATTCCTTTTGATGGCACATGTGTAAGAGGTTACATGCTCATTTGGGTCGGTCGTTCCGTTATACTTAGCAATCTGGGGCATGCAAAATTTCTTAGGGATCGGTTTTGGAGCCGCGCTCGGAGGAAATGGTTTTTATACGAACTTCTTGGAATCCAGGTCTTTCAATATCGGCGGTGCTCCTGGGATTTGGTCTACCCTGGAATTGTAAGTTTCCATCTTTTTGTCATTAGCTTTGATTTTCTTCTCCCCTGACTCTACCCGTTTTGTCAGTTATTCGAGCATCTTTATGATCTCGGGGTTATCCCCCGGTTCGTTTTTATTTGATCTTTCTGTGATCATGTCATCCTTGCGGATGACTTCCCAGGGTGGAGTGGATTCAACGTTGCTCGGTGTACGGCTTTGGTTCTGCAACTGAGTTATCGCCGCCTGTTGAGCCTACAACATTTCGAATATCACCCATAAACGGATCTCGTCTCCTCCAATATTTTGTGTATTTTGAGCCGCCGATCGGGCTCCACCACAGATGCTATTCTCGGGGTCGGTAGGCAAGTTTGTGTTGATAGCCATATGTGAATTAACGTTAATTAGGCCTGCGACTGGAATTTCGATGGGATCAACGGGCGATACTTCGTCACCGGGCGTTATGTTGTTATTTTCCCCGTGATGACCGGACTCGTTGTCAACATAGTGGAGATTCTTTCAGCTTTCTCCTCACTCTTTTTCTTGATTTCTTAGGAGCAGTAGAAGTTTCAACAATTTCTTCAATTGTATCTAATATTATTGGTATAATTTATGTATTTTCTTGATCTTGGTTGTTGCCTATCATTGCAGGAGATAATAATAAACTTTGTTGGATTGTGTGTTGGTTGTATATTTGCATTATTAGTTGTCCTTTTTCTTGTTAGGCCTCACCAAACTGGTCTGAATTTATTATAGCGACAGGTAATTCTTGCAGCGTTCCAGATTGTGAATCAGTTGTAATGTTAGAAGGTTGTCGCTCATTGTCTTATTCCATTATTGGTTGTTCTATTTCATGTTGATAATCAACAAGTTATTCTGAATCTATTGTATGTGCAAGAGATGGTTTAAATGTTGAAGATTCTAAAGCAACAATACTGTCAGAAAGTAGTTGTATTTTTTCAATGACAAAAATGGCAATTCTTGAAAGTTGAATCAGTTGTTAGCAAATGTATACATGTTCTGAGTTGTTCATCTGAAGTTACAAGCATCCCTTTGCTTGTATGTAGTTTGATATCAAACCATATTTCTAGTGCATATTTGGTTGCATCAAAATCTGTGACTTCACTAATTATCTTCAGGAAAGTTTGAATGATACTTGTTTATTAACCAGAACAAGTTTTGTATCATGATCCAAGTAGTTGTAATCAAAAGTGCATCTCCCATTGAAAGTAATAACAAGGCAAATCGAACTATCCTGCAGTATGAAAACTTCAGCATGTTTAGTGTGAAGTGTTAGGAAATGAACAAAAAAACTTTAGCATGTACAAGTATGAAATTTAGCAAACAATTATTAGAAAATTACATAATGCAGGACAAAAAGTTTCGGAAATACTTCATCATGTTTAGTCTGAAATTTCGAAAAAAACTCATTACAAAACTGTAGACTGCAGGACAAAACTTCAGCATGTTTTGGTATGAAGTTTTAGCAAATAAACTAAATAACTTCAGCATGAATATGTCTAAAGTTTGAGAAGCCAAGTTATTTTCTTAACCACACATAGTCTTGTTTTTAGATTTGTGATCTGCTATGGGATATTTGCAGGTTATGCTTGAGATATTGAAGTTGGAGAAGGAAGAAGGTAGAGGTAGAGACATATTTAACGTTGAACCAAGAAGTAGAGGGGTGGATTTAGTATTGGATCCTACAGGTGCAAAGACAACTAGTCATACGACGACAACAACAATTAGGGAATCTGCAGAAAATTCTCTAGGAGTAGAAGCAGCAGTGAAGCCTCAAGTGGTTAGATTGAGTCAGAAACTAAAGAAGTTGAATTCGTATTCCACTTTTCTTAATGTGCTGACACTAATGGCTCTCAGTCATCATCTTGTTCATCTTACTCAGTTAGTCGATGTCAGAAGCTGAAGCTTTTGATCTCATCTAATATTCGTATTAGTAATACATGTTGATAAGATGGTTTATACTGTTTTCTTTGTTACTATTTTAGTGGAGGTGATTTTCAGTGTGTAGGTGCTAGTAGTACTTGTTTCCTCTAACTTCTGTCTAGATACAATGTCATTAAAAAATTACACACTGCAGGATAAAAACTTAAGCATTTTTGGTATGAAGTTTTAGAAAATGAACTAAAAAACTTCAGCATGTTTAATATGAAGTTTTAGAAAAAAAACTCATTGCAAAACTGCAGACTGCAGGACAAAACTTCAGCACATTTTGGTATGAAGTTTTATCAAATGAACTAAAACACTTCAGCATGCATAAGAACTTCAGCATGTTTAGTATGAAGTTTAGGAAAAAATTATTTCAAAATTACAAACCGCAGGACAAAATTCAACACGTTTAGTATGAAGTTTTAGCAATGAACTAAATAACTTCAGCATATTTTAGTATGAAGTTTAGGAAAAAGTCATTTACAAAATTACGTATTGTAGGACAAAACTTCAGCATGTTTAGTTTGAAGTTTTATATTTTATATCTTTGAAACAACTTCATGCTACATTAGCATAATGTTTTTAGATTTATATTTCATTTGAAACTTCAGAGTTCAACTTGAAACAACTTCATGTTATATTAGCATGAAGTTTTTTCTTATGTTTGATTGAAATATCAGACTTCAACGTGAAACAACTTCATGCTATATCAGCATGAAGTTTTAGCTTGTATTTGATTAAAACTTTAGACTTCAACGTGAAATAACTTTATTCTATATCCTTCACGCATTAAATTTGAAGTTTTGAAAATATTTTGAAGAACTATAACTAAAAACTTCATGTTATAACTGTCAAACAACTTCATGCAAGTGTGATTTGTACATGACCATAAGTGAAAATATCTATAGGAGTTAATTGAATTCAGATTTTATTTTTTTAGGTTCAAAACTTAAAAAGGCATGACGAATTACAAAAATAATTACAGAAATATATATGATGAAGTTCAATCAGTTTCACGAACTAATGCGAATTCTGAAGATGAATTGAAATATTTATAATATATTTTGTAATTTTGAATTCTAAATATGAATCTAGTTCAAGTTTCTATTTTATTTTTATAAAGTTGCTGAGAGGAGAAGATGTAATGACCTGGCCATTTGTTTTGAGTGTTGTAGCCTCGTTCTCCCATTTACTCCTTATTATGTGCTCAATTATTGTTATGTGACTTGTTGGGATGGTTGGTTCGGTTCCGGGGATATTTCGGAATGAATTGGGACACTTAGTCCCAAGGTTGGAAACTTAAGTAGAAAGAGTTGACCGAATGTTGACTTATATGTAAATGACCCCGGAATGGAATTTTGATAATTCTGATAGCTCCGTATGGTGACTTTGGACTTAGGAGCGTATTCAAATATCGATTTGGAGGTCCGTGGATGATTTTGGCTTGAATTGGCGAAAGTTGAAAATATTGGAATTTGGAGAATTGAGAAATTTTACTGATAGTTGACTTTTAGGTCCGTTGTATCATTTATGATATGCGTGCAAAATTTGAGGTCAATCAAAGTTGTTTTGATAGATTTCGGCATCGAATGTAGAAGTTAGAAGTTCATAAGTTTAATAGGCTTGAATTGGGGTGCGATTCGTGGTTTTGATATTGTTTGATGTGATTTGAGGCATCGACTAAGTTCGTATCGTGTTTTAGGACTTGCTGGTATATTTGGTTGAGATCCTGGGGGCCTCAGGGGTGATTTAGATGGATATCAGATTAGAATTTGACTTAGGAGAATTTTTGGGCTGTTGATGTTTGGTGCCATCGCATCTGCGGAGGATTTGTCGTAGGTGCGTGACCGTAGAAGAGAAGAAGTGGTCGAAGGTGCGGTCTGGAAAAATTTGGGCAGTGGTCGCATGTGCGAAGAGGTGGTCCGCAGAAGCGGAGTCGCACCTGCGGAAAGGAGGTCGCAAAAGCGGATTATGGGGAGAAACTGGATGGCCAGGTGTTTCCGCAGAAGCGAACGTTGGGTGCAGAAGCGCTTCCGCAGAAGCAAACTTGGGGCGCATATGCGAAGCTTGGGAACTTAGTGAATTCCGTAGATACGGAGTTTTCTTTATAAAAGCGATTCCGCAGATACATACTTTTGGCCCGTAGAAGCGAAAGGCCTGGGCAGTGTATTTAATTGAAGGGTTCAGAGATTTTATTCATTTTTGGATCTTGCAAGCTTGGTTGGAGGATTGTTTTGAGAGGGGTTTCGCGAGATTTCTTGAGTTATGCCACTTTTGGTCATTTTTATCCAAATATATTGATTACTCATCGAATCTCCCACCTAGTTTATGTGTTTTTAAGGTGGAAATTTTGGGAATCAAAGGCTAGAGATTGGAGAGTAAGAATATGGGATTTTGAGTGATGATTTGGTGTCGGATTTGAGTAATTTTAGTATGGTTAGAGTCGTTGTTGAATGGGTCTTTAGGATTTTGTAACTTTTGTTGGATTTCAAGACGTGGCCCCAGGGTTGACTTTTGAGTTGACTTTTTGACTTTTGCTTAAGAACTTAGCTTTTTCATATGGAATTGATTCCTATAGCTTATGTTGATTGTATCGAGTTTTTTGTGGCTAGATTTAAGGCGTTCATAGGCCGATTCGCGAGTCAAGGGCTTATTGGAGTAGAGATTTTGCACGGCTTGAGGTAAGTAACACTTCTAAACTTGGTTCTGAGGGTAAGAATCCCTGAATTATGTGTTATGTGGTTGGTGTTGAGGTGACGCACATGCTAGGTGACGGGCGTGTGGGTGTGCACCGTAGGAATTATGACTCGGTCAATTCCGTGGAACTGTGTAGTCTAATAATCTTGTTATTATCCATATATTCTCCATGTGTTAGAGAAATTGAGCGGTGATTCATGTTAGAAATCATGCTTATGCCATACGCTGGTATTGTTGGGACCTACAGAGGTCGTATTATTGTTGAATTACTTGCTTAATTTGCAATTATGTAGTCAATCACATCTATCATTTGCATATCATATATCAGTCTCTGTTGCCATATATTCATACATCACATCATCATTGTTTCGGCTGATTGTTATGATATTCGTGAGTCTGAGAGACCGAAGAGATTGATGACTGAGTGAGGCCGAGGGCGTGATTGTGAAGATATTTATGGGATCGGGATGCGCGTCGCAACATGCTTTATTGATTCATGCCATGATTGACTTATTTTAGCACTTGGGCAAGATCCACCCCTCCAAAGTCCGACTCACTAGCAGTGACCGCAGGTACCTACTGAGTGCGAGTGCAGAGCGATTGGGAGGATTGAGTGACTGTGCGGACTGAATGAATACGAGGAAAGAGTGACTGTGAGGATTGAGTGAATGGGAGGACTGAGTGAATTTATACTCTGAGAGTATAGATATAATTTTATCATTGTATTGCATTACAGTTGGCATGCGTAATTGACATGTAGATATATAGATGTATCATTTCTCTTTTCAGTCACACTTGGCATATTTTATCTGTTTTGAGCTGAAACTGTTAAACTTGAAAGCATGTCTACATTTTTGTACTGTTAAATTCTGTATTTGGATCGTGCCGGTGGAGCTCGTCACTACTTTCAGTCTAATGTTAGTTTTGTTACTTATTGAGTACATTGGGTCGGTTGTACTCAAACTACACTCCGCACTTCGTGTGCAGATTCAGATACTTCCGGGTACGGTGGTTGCTGATTTTGGAGCTTTATCAGTTTGGAGATTCTCGAGGTAGCTACTTTGGCGTCCGCAGACCTCGACTCTCATCCTTTATCTTTTAGTTTTATTTATAATGTTCTACCTTCCTAGACGGTGTTGTAGTAGTCAGACCATATTATTATATAGATGCTCATGTACTCAGTGACATCCGAATTTTAGGGAAATATTGTATTGAGTTGCGGTATTTTCGTATCAGTATTTATGAGGTTTTACTCGCAAACCTATTTTGTTTTGTTTTCAAATTTAAAGATGCATGATTTATTATGATTGTCGGCTCGCCTAGTATTACGATAGGCACCATCAAGACATGTGAGATTTGGGTCGAGACAAGTCGGTATCAGAGCCTAGGTTATATAGGTCTCACGAGTCATGAGAAGGTTTAGTAGAGTCTTGCGGATCGGTACGGAGACGTATGTACTTATCTTCGAGAGGTTGTCGAACCATTAGGAAAACTTTACCTTCTTGTGTTCTTGTCGTGCGAATTTGTTGATTCCGAAAACTAAACTTATGTTATTCTATTCTCTCACGGATGGTGAGAACACGTGTTACCGGACTGGGCAGATGGCCACCAGTGCCACTAACTAGGGCCACGAGAGGTTGGGACCGCGGTAGAGATCGAGGTGCAGCTCGTACAACAGCTAGAGCAGTACCTACAGATCTACCAATTGCTCCAGCTTAGAAGTAGATTCTAGATGTGGTTGATCCGGTTGGACCAGCTCAGGCACCAGCTGTGCCCATTGTGATTCATGGCCTTCACGAGGCTCTGGCCTAAATATTGATTGTTTGCACTAGCCTTGCTCACGCGATTTAAGTTCCGATCGCGCCAGCCACTTCTCAGGCCGGGGAAGGTGCTCAAACTCCCGCCGCCCGTACTCCAGAGTAGGTGATGCACGTACTTCAGACACCAGGGGTATTACCAGCCCAGTCAGTTATAGTTACCCAGGACTAGGTGGACCTCTGTAACGACCCGGTCGGTCGTTTTGAGAGTTATAACCCCATTTTCTCCATTTTTGCTTCCTTTTGTGCTTTTCAACTATATTATGATATATCGGGTTAGTTGTTTTGGGTCCGGAGTGGTTTCAGAGTGAATTGAGATATTTAGTCTCTAAAGTAGAAGATAAAGTTGGAAACGTCAACTGGACGTTGAATTATATGTAAACGACCTCGGATTTGAATTTTGATGGTTTCGTTAGCTCCGTTAGGTGATTTTGGACTTGGGAGCGCATTCAGAATAAGATTTGGAGGCCCGTGGTAGAATTAGGCTTGAATTGGCGAAAGTTAGAATTTTGGCGATTTTGGTCGGTAGTTGAAATTTTGATATCGGAGTCGGAATAGAATTTCGGAAGTTGGAATAGGTTCGTCTTGTTATTTTTGACTTATTTGTAAAATTTGAGGTCATTCGGACATGGTTGGATTAGCGGTTTTCGGCATCGTTGGTGGAATTCAGAAGTTTAGAAGTCCTTAGGTTTGAATCCGAGTGTAATTTGGTGTTTTGATATTGTTTTAAGTGATTTGATGATTTGTCTAAGTTCGTATAATGTTGTGGGATATGTTGGTATATTTGGTTGAGGTCCCGAGGGCCTCAGGGTGATTCCGGGAGATTAACGGAACAAGTTTGGAAATTGGAGGGATTGCTGAAGTTGAACTCAGCTGTCATAATCGCACCTGCAGATGTCTCATCGCAGGTGCAAGCCCGCAGAAGCGAGTGGGAGATCGCAGATGCGAGATTGGAGGAACTGAGAAAAAGGCGTAGGTACGATGAAGTTTCCGCACTCGCGATGGTCGCAGTAGTGGAGGGAGATGCGCATGTTCGCTTTTGCAGGTGCGAGATTTGGCTGCAGATGCGAAACCTGAGATCTTAACTGAGTTCCGCACCTGCGATGGAAATTCCGCAGGTGCGGCGTCACAGAAGCGGAAAAAGGGGCTGCATGAGCGGTTTCACTGGGCAGAATGTATAAATTTAGGACTTCGTGATTTTTGCTCATTTCCACCATTTTTAACTCGGACTTTGGAGCTTTTGGGGTGATTTTTGAAGGGGATTCAAGGATTTTCACAGAGGTAAGTTGCTTGAGCTCTAATACTCCTAGCTATGGTGCTTTCTCATTGATTTCTCATCTAATTTGTGGGGTTTTGAAGTGAAAATTAGGGGTTAGGGCTTGGGATTTTGGAGAGTGCAATTTGAGGATTTGAGGGACCAAATGATGTCGGATTTTGATGAATTTCATTTGGTTAGACTCGTGAGTGAATGGGCTTTCGGGTTTTGTGACTTTTGTCGGATTTCGAGACGTGGGCTTGGGGTTCGAATGTGAGTCGATTTCAGGTTTTGAGTCTAATTTAGTAGTTTTCTTGTGGAATCGATTCTTTTAGCATATATTAATGGTATTGTACTGCTTGTGGCTAGATTCGGGACGCTCGAAGGCCGATTCGAGAGGCAGGGGCATTGCGGAGTAGAGTTTTTCTCGGATTGAGGTAAGTAACGGTTGTAAATCTAGCCTTGAGAGTATGAAACGCCGGATTTTTGTGTCATGTGACTATTTGGAGGTGACGCACATGCTAGGTGACGGGCGTGTGGGCGTGCACTATTGGGGATTAGTGACTTGGTCCTTCCCGTAGCAACTGTAAAGTTGAACAACCTGTTGTAGCTATATGCTCTTTATGTGCTATAAAAGATTTACTGTAAATCATGTTAGATACGATGTCTAGGCCTTATGCCAGTATTGTTTGGACCCTTAGAGGTCGTTTCTTGTTGTCCTTTCACTGCTTTAGTTGATATCCCGTACTCAGCCATGTTCATGTATTCTTACATCATAGCTCAGTCTCTGTTATTCTATTTGTTACAACATGTTAATGGTGTTTAGGCTGATTTCTTTGATTTCTGAGAGCCTAAGAGACTGGAGAGATTTATGACTGAGTGATGTCGAGGGCCTGTTATTGAGGTATTGTACCTTAGCAAGTGATTTGTCCGTGCGGATTCTGATATGATATTATAGCACGTGAGTTTTCCGTGCAGCACGTGAGTTGTCCGTGCAGCACGTGAGTTGTCCGTGCAGATTATAGCACTTGGGCTGTAGGAGCCCCTCCGGAGTCTGAACACCCTAGTGAACGCAGGTACCTACTGAGTGCGAGTGCCGAGTGGCTAGTGCTGAGTGATTGGGAGGCATGAGTGATTGTGAGGTTGGAGTGATTGGGAGGACTGAGTGATATTTTGCCCGAGGTACGGTATATGATTTCATTCGGTGTGCTCATAGCTGCTTTGAATCCTTGTTTGAGAACTGTTGAAAGATATTTTTATTATTTTTACCTGAACTGGATTTAATCAAGCCGATTTGATTTAAACCCTGGTTTTTAAAGTGTACTGTACTTTACGGAAGTTTTGTGATATGAACTATACTTGAATCTAGCTCGTCACTACTTCTCAGCCTTAATTTACTGTTGTTACTTACTGAGTTGGTGTACTCACGTTACTCCCTACACCTTGTGTGCAGATCCAGCCATTTCTGGCCATGGTAGCAGTTGTTGATATATTCAGTAGCTGATCATTGGAGTTAGCAAGGTAGCTGCCTGGCGATCGCAACCCTGTTTTCTCCTTCTTTATCTCCCCCTTAGTTGTATTTTGGTTTTTTCCTAGACTATGTTAGTCTTATTATTGTCAGACCAGTTTTTAGTAGTTGCTCATGACTCAGCGACACACCGATATTTGGGGCTTTTCATTTCGCATTTCTATTTTTGAGTTCAACCCTTATTTCTTTTACGAAATTCTGCTATACAAGACGCCTTTTGGCATATCTTTGAATGAATTGTTGTAGGGTCATGACAAGTTGGTATCAGAGCCTAGGTTACATAGGTCTCACGAGTCATGAGCGAGTTTAGTATAGTCTTGCGGATCGGTACGGAGACGTCTGTACTTATCTTCGAGAGGCTGCAGAACCTTTAGGAAAAATTTCACATTCTTGAATTCTTGTCGTGCGAATCTGTTGATTCTGGTAACTAAACATCTGTTGTTTCATTCTCTCACAGATGGTGAGGACTCGTACTGCTGGATAGGATGGACAGCCACCAGTACCACCAGCCAGGGCTGCGAGAGGCCGAGGTCGTAGTAGAGGCCGCGGTAGGGGCAGAGGTGCAGCCCGCACACCAGCTGGGGCAGTACCTGCAGACCCACCGGTTGCCCCAGATCAGGATCAGATCCTAGTTGTTGATGCTCCAGCTAAGGCATCACATGTGCCTATTGTGATTCTAAGGCTTCATGAGGCCCTAGCTTAGATTCTGACAGCGTGTACCGGCCTTGCTCAGGCTGTCTCTATCTCGACGGCCGCAACCACTTCTCAGGCCAGGAGAGGCACTCAGACTCCCGCCGCTCGCACACCCGAACAGGTTGTTCAGGGACTCCAGACACCGGGGGCACCACCATCCCAGTCGGTTACAGCTGCTCAGGACTATGTAGTTCCTGCTATGCCTGAGGATGATCAGCGTAGGTTGGAGAGGTTTGGGAGACTACAGCCTCCACATTTCAGTGGCATAGCGAGAGAGGATGCTCAGGACTTCTTGGACATGTGTCAGAAGATACTCCGTACAACTGGTATTCTGGAGACTTGTGGGTCTCATTCACTACTTTTCAGTTTTCTGGGGCTGCACTCAGATGGTGGAAGACTTACGAGAGGCGTAGGCCTGTTGGCGCAGCACCCCTTACTTGGCAGCAGTTCTCTGTGGTCTTTTTGGAGAAGTTTATGCCTTAGTCCGCAGAGAGGAGCTGCACAGACAGTCTGAGTAGCTTCGCCAGGGTGATATATTTGTGACGCAGTATGAAATATGATTCTCGGAGTTGGCCCGTCATGATATCTGGTTGGTTCCCACAGACAGGGAGAGGATCATGAGGTTTATAGATGGTCTAACTTTTTAGCTGCGGTTTCTTATGACCAGAGAGAGGGTGTCTGGTGCTACTTTTGATAAGGTTGTCGACATTACTCGGCAGATTGAGATGGTTCATGGTTAGGAGAGTATTGAGAGGGAGACCAAGAGGCCTCGAGGATAGGGAGGATTTAGTGGTGCTCCTTATGGGGTCAGTTCCAGCACGGTAGAGGCAGTCCATTCAGGCATGCTCAACTAGCCCGCCTAGTTCACCGTGGTGCATCATCTGGCCATGGTTCTCACAGTTCTCATCAGGGCCACTCATCACTCAGTGCCCTTCCAGTCCAGAGTTTGTCCCGTGCTCCATCAGTTTATGGTTCCTCTATGCCAGGTTCTTCTACCAGTTATCTCGGTGCTCGGGGCTCCCTTCAGTCCCCACCACCAGCACCAGAGAGTTATTTTGAGTGTGGGGAGTTTGGGCATATGTGGAGGCGGTGTCCTCATTGTCATGGAGGTATATATCAGCAGAGGAGTCATCCTTCGACTTCAGCACCAGTTATTTCACCACCCGCCCAGTCAGCTCGGGGTGGATGTCAATCAGCTAGGGGTCGCCTTAGAGGTGGAGGCAGATCAGGGGGTGGCATTGCCCATTTCTATGCCCTCCCTGCCAGACCAAATGTTATTGCTTCAGATGTTGTGATTACAGGTATTGTCTCAGTTTGTCACAGAGATGCCTCTGTATTATTTGACCCTGGTTCCACTTAATCATATGTTTCCTCGTATTTCGCTCATTTTCTGGATATGCCCCGTGAGTCTCTAGTCTAGTCTATTCATGTATCGACTTCGGTAGGTGATACTATTGTTATGGACCGCGTGTATCGGTAATGTGTGGTGTCTATTGGGGGTCTGAAGACCCGAGTGGACCTTTTGCTGCTCAGTATGGTTGACTTTGATGTGATATTGGGTATGGATTGGTTATCTTCATGTCATGTTGTTCTAGATTGTCACGCTAAGACCGTGACGTTGGTGATGCTGGGATTTTCAAGGGTTGAGTGGAGCGGTTCTATAGATTATGTACCTAGTAGGGTAATTTCATATTTGAAGGCTCAGCGTATGGTTGAAAAGGGTTGCCTATCTTATTTGGCGTTTGTGAGGGATGTTAGTGTAGAGACTCCTGCCATCGATTCTGTTTCGGTGGTACGTGATTTTTCGGATGTGTTTCCTGCAGACCGGCCGGGCAAGCCACCTGACAGGGATATTGACTTCGGTATTGATTTGGTGCCGGGCACTCAGCCCATTTCTATTCCAATGTATCGTATGGCATCGGCGGAGTTGAAGAAGTTGAAGGAACAACTTCAGGAACTCCTTGATAAGGGATTTATTCGGCCTAGTGTGTCACCTTGGGGTGCACCAGTTCTATTTGTAAAGAAGAAGGATGGTTCTATAAGGATGTGCATTGATTAGAGGCAGTTGAACAAGGTCACAGACAAGAACAGGTAACCTTTGCCTCGCATTGATGATTTATTTGACCAGCTTCAGGGAGCGAGGGTGTTCTCCAAGATTGATTTGAGGTCCGGGTATCACCAGCTGAAGATTTGGGATTCGTATATTCTTAAGACAGCTTTCAGGACCTGATATGGCCATTATACGTTCTTAGTGATATCTTTTGGGCTGACCAATGCCCCAGCAGCGTTCATGCATTTGATGAACAATGTATTCCAGCACTATTTGGAATCATTCGTTATTGTATTCATTGATGACATCCTGGTATACTCACGTAGCTAGGAAGAGCATGCTCAGCATCTGAGGATTGTATTACAGAGATTGAGGGAGGAGAAGCTTTATGCAAAGTTCTCCAAGTGTGAGTTTTGGCTCGGTTCAGTAGCATTCTTGGAGCACGTGGTATCCAGTGAGGGTATTCAGGTGGATCCAAAGAAGATAGAGGCGGTGCAGAGTTGGCCTAGACCTTCCTCAGTCATGGAGATTAGGAGCTTCCTTGGTTTGGCGGGTTATTACCGTCACTTTGTGGAGGGATTTTCATC
>AWOL01S0001877.1:16881-35265 GCA_000715115.1 Nicotiana otophora | reverse complement strand
TAGTGGATGCAAAGTTGGCTTTGAGCAATATCATAGCTTCCTCAGAGAAATTATTCATGAAGGTATATGTACACCCTCATCCTAAAGGACTTCAAGCTTGGCATGATCTAAAAAAAAGAGATATATCCGCATTAAGTGACAGATATCCCGGGTCGTTCCATCTGGCTACATTGGCAAGGGATTATCAAGAGAATCGGCTCAGGTATGTTAAGGCTAGTCCTTCTTTCTTTTGGCATGATCCAAGTAACAATACGTAAACGTAATGTTATTCCATAAGTGGTTCTACTCTTTGCAGTTAAGGAAGTCTATGTTATTCATTCCTGTAAAAGTGATATTTAAGTATGTTTAAGTATGTTGCTAAGTCTATATTGAGGTGTACGACAAAGATGTTAATGTTTATAACATAGTGAGACATGCATCGTCATGCATTTACCAACGTGCTATGGCCGGTCGGGTAGTTACCACCGGTTGGGTAGTTATGTATCATTATTTACCGTTGGTTGGGCAGACATGCATATTCATTTACCACCAAGCTAGCGCCGGTCGAGTAGTCATGCATTTACCAACGTGCTATGGCCGGTCGGGTAGTTACCACCGGTTGGGTAGTTATGTATCATTATTTACCGTTGGTTGGGCAGACATGCATATTCATTTACCACCAAGCTAGCGCCGGTCGAGTAGTCATGCATTTACCAACGTGCTATGGCCGGTCGGGTAGTTACCACCGGTTGGGTAGTTATGTATCATTATTTACCGTTGGTTGGGCAGACATGCATATTCATTTACCACCAAGCTAGCGCCGGTCGAGTAGTCATGCATTTACCACCGAGCTATGGCCGGTTGGGCAGTTACATATTTACCATCGAGCTATGGGCGCTCATGCAGTCATGCATTTACCACCGAGCTACTACCGGTTGGGCAGTTATACATTTATCATCAAGCTACAACTGGTCGGGCAGTTACCACTGATCAGTTGGGCAGTCATGCATCATACAATACGGATAATAGAAGGTCTCAAAGAGAAGCATTATATATGTAAGTATAATAAGTATGCATATACGACGGCACTTCAGAGATTCAGGTTGATTCTTATATGTCTTTAATAAATTTTGCCTTATTGTTATGTTTCAGTTTTTCCTTACATACTCAGTACATTATTCATACTGACGTCCTTTTGTTGGGGACACTGCATTCATGCCTGCAGGAATAGATAATTAGTTTGACGAGCCCTCATAGTAGACGAGATTGGCATTCAGCGAAGGATCGGTAAGACTCCACCCCATTCGGAGTGTATCCGAGTCTATGAGTCATCATGTCAGACTTTTGCTAAAGACTTATGGGTAGGCCGGTACCTTGTCCTGTTTAATGTCTAATACTTTTAGAGGCTTTGTAGACAGAGGTTCATTTTGTACAATATGTCAGAGACCTTGACTGCCCATATTTATTCATGTTTTAAGATAAATCGTTCAGTGATACAGTGTTGCCCACTTATAGATATACATTATGAGTTGTGGCCATGTTGTCCCGTGATAGTTACAAAAGGAATGAGTTCAGCTAACTCGACGTATGTATGTTCTAGTTTTGGTCGAATGATCGTGAGTTACAGAGTGGTTCGCTCGGGCCAGTGCGACACCGGGTGCCAGCCACGCCTCCATAGGTTTGAGAGGTGAATAAGTGGTATCAGAGAGGGTCGTTTCCTAGGGAGTCTACAAAGCCGTGCCTAGTAGAGTCTCACTTATGGATGTGTTGCACGCCACATGTATAATTGAGAGGCTATAGGGCATTTAGGAAATGTTACCCTTCTTTTGTTTCCAGATCGTGCCATAGAGCTGAGTCGTAAGAAGTCAGTATGAGGCTTTCGCCAGGTTTTGTATGCACCAGAGGTGCAGGTATTACAGTAGAACTTTAAGGCGTAATTTCCACCAATGGTTAAAGAAGGTTATGAAACAAACAACAGATATGATGCAAGATTGAAAGGTAAGTAAGATAAAGGTGAAGAAGATACGAGATACTCAAGTAGAAAAGGTTGTGGACAGTCGAGACTTGAGATAGAGATTGGGTTTTAGTTTAGGTACATAGGAGACCCTAGTTAAAATTTTGAAAATCTCTAAGAGTTAACATTCGAGAATGAATGTTCTAAAGGAGGGAAAAGATGTTACATCCCATGAGTTTAAACAACATTGACACCGTTATATATGTTTGATATGGTATTTTGAGTGAAACATTTTTTGTATAATGTTTGAAAAATATGATTTTATATAGTTATTAATATTACTACTTTCGAATATGCTTTAAATTATACACAGAATATGAGAAAGTTTATGAGATTTTTCTTTATTGTAAAGATAGAAATTTTTTTCTCAGAAGAAAAAAAAAGGTTATCTTTTTACCATTTTAAGAATTAAGCGTACGAAAATTTGTACTCTTTATATGAGATTAGGCAAATTAGAAGTTGAGAAAATATATATGCATTTTTACATGGATCTTTTAATAAAAGAAATATGTATGTATTGATTTTATATGGTACCAGGATTTATTAATATTTTAATATTTTAATAGTAGTATTTTATGTAAGTCGAGATAATTCTTAATTATGGGGATAATTAGGTAATTAATAAGTAGTGGTTGATTAATTAAAGTCTTTGGATAAATACTAAACTCTTTGGATGAGCTCAAGGTGTACAATACGTGGCAGCCCCCTCACATTCTAATTAATGACTTTTTAGTCATTTAAAATAGGTGTCACATTGTTAGAAGATAAAGTCCAATGTCAGTAGATCAATTTTTCGTTTACACTTTTGGAGTACGCATGACTTTCCAGTAAGTTCCAATTGATTGTTTGGTAAAGGCTGGTTTGGATACAAAGCATGTTGCGTCAGTGCTGAAAATATATCCGCAAATACTTAACCAAAGGAAAAAGGTACTTGAGGCAAAGATTGATTTCTTTGTGAATAAATTGGGTTATCCGCTGTTTACTTTGGTTTCGTTTCCATCTTACCTCAACTACACAATTTCAAGAATCAGGCTTAGGCTTTCAATGTATATTTGGCTCAAAGATGAAGGAATAGTGGATGCAAAGTTGGCTTTGAGCACTATCATAGCTTCCTCAGAGAAATTATTCATGAAGGCATATGTGAACCCTCATCCTAAAGGCCTTCAAGTTTGGCAAGATCTAAAAAAAAGAGATATATCCTGATTAAGTGATAGATATCCCGAGTCATTCCATCTGGCTACATTGGCAAGCGATTGTCAAGAGAATCGGCTTAGGTATGTTAAGGCTAATCCTTCTTTCTTTTGGAATGATCCAAGTAACAATACGTAAATGTAATGCTATTCCATAAGTGGTTCTACTCTTAGTAGTTAAGGATGCCTATGTTATTCATTCCTATAAAAGTAATATGCAAGTATGTTTAAGTATGTTACTAAGTCTATATTGAGGCGTACGATAAACATGTTAATGTTTATAGCATAGTGAGACATGCATCTTCATGCATTTACCACCGTTCTACGGCCGGTCGGGTAGTTACCACCGGTTGGGCAGTTATGTATCATTATTTACCGCTGGTTGGGCAGACATGCATATTAATTAACCAGTGAGCTACGACCGGTCAGGCAGTCATGCATTTACCACCGAACTACGGCAGGTTGGGCAATTACATATTTACCACCGAGCTGCGGCCGGTCGGGCAGACATGCATTTACCACCGAGCTACGACCGGTTGGGCAGTTATACATCTACCACCGAGCTACGGCCAGCTGGGCAGTTATACATTTACCACCGAGCTACGGCCGGTCAGGAAGTTACCATTGATCAGTTAGGAAGTCAAACATCATGCGATATGGATAATAGAAATAGTCTCAAAGAGAAGAATTATATATGTAAGTATAATAAGTATGCATATATGGCGGCACTTCAGAGATTCATGTTGATTCTTATATGTCGTTAACTATTGTTGACTTATTGTTATGTTTCAGTTTTGCCTTACATACTCAGTACATTATTCGTACTGACGTCCTTTTGTTGGGGACGCTGCATTCATGCCTGTAGGTACAGATAATCAGTTTAATGAGCCATCATAGTAGACGAGATTGGCATTCAGCGAAGGATCGGTAAGACTACACCTCATTCGGAGTGCATCCGAGTTTATGAGTCATCGTGTCAGAGTTTTGCTAAAGACTTATGGGTAGGCCGGTACCCTATCCTGTTTAATGTCTAATAATTTTAGAGGCTTTGTAGACAGATGTTCATTTTGTACAGTATGTCAGAGACCTTGACGGCCCATCTGTATTCATGTTTTAGGAAAAATGGTTCAGTGATACAGTGTTGCTCAATTATAGATATACATTATGAGTGGTGGCCATGTTGGCCAGTGTTGGTTACAAAAAGAATGAGCTCCGCCAACTCCACTTGTGTATGTCTTAGTTTTGATCGAATGATCAAGAGTTACAAAGTGGTTCGCTCAGGCCAGTAAGGCACCGTGTGCCAGCCATGCCTCCCTAGGTTTGGGGCGTGAATATTGTGAAGTTGAGTGATGAAATAGGGAAGGAACCGGCGGGATTCACTGTTGGAGGGGACAATAGGGATGATTTGAGTTTTATTTGTTGACCCTCCACAAATATGTTCAAGGTTTTGAGATTGATGGGGTGTCACGAGCCAAAATCGCAACCTGTCGTGACGACACCTAACTCATTTATTAGGCATGCCGACAATCACATAACAACTAAGCATTTTAATTAAAACATGATTTAATAAGCTCAACAGCGGAAAATCTCATAAATATCTGATAAACTATAGCTTTAATACAACCATCCCAAAACCTGGTATCAGCGAGTACCTGAGCACCACAGCATCTCAACATAAAACAAACTCTCATACAACTGTATGAATAGTAGAACAGTATTGATGAAAATAAAAGAAAGGAGAATCAAGGTCTGCGGGCATCATAGCAGCTACCTCAAAGTCTCCGAGCAGGTACTAGCACCACTCTAGCAATCACTGTGTCCAGATGTACCTAGATGCACAGATGAATCGCAAAGTGTAGTATGAGTACAACCGACCCAATGTACTCAATAAGTAACAGAACTAACCGTGGCCTTAAAGTAGTGACGAAATTAAAAGGATACAATCAGAACCAAAATAATCATAACACATATATAACAATGAGAATGACAGAAATAACTCAGACAATCTTCCATATTCAGTTCATTCATAGTACAAAAATATAGGCATGCTTTCAAGTTCACAATTTAAGGCCAACACTGATAAGAACATGTCAAGTATAGCTAGTATGAAGAATGGTACATCTCTATGCTAGCATATCAGATATTCAAGTCAAAAGTAAGGTATCACAATGACATTTCCAGGTACTCACACTCTCAGAGCACTCAACCTCCCTATCTCAAATTCCCACCCATCACACATACAATCACTCGGCATTGCTTGGGTGCCTGGCATCATTGCCCCTTAACAAAGCACATGAATATATTCCATTGTGCCTGCGCTCACTACTGGTATATCAGACTTCAAAGGGGCGGATCCTTCCCAAGCACTAATATAAATCCTATAAGGACTGCTGCGGCGTGCATCCCGATCCACATTAACACTCTCAACTCGACTCTCTGGCCTAACTCAATCATTAATCTCTCAAGTCTCAAGGGCTCACAATCTCATACTACTCAACCCAAACAATAAGAACATGTAATGTATCAGTAAATGATAACGGAGATTTAGATATGATATGAAATGAATGATCATGATTGAGCACATAATTGCAGTTAAAGCAGATAATTTAAAACAACCTTACTAGGCCTCAACAAAATAAGCACATAACCTAAACATGTTTTCTAACATGAATTAAAGTTCATTTACTCTAACTAGTAAGGATCTCAGGAGCTAGATCCAGATATGAGAGTTATAAGTAGGATAATATTTGCTTGGATTATTTCTTATCGGGAAATAGAACTTCTGTGTAGATCTAGGTACTTCCGGGCATAAAGGTTGCTAGTGTTAGAGCTTATTCAGTTCGGAGACTATGGAGGTAGATTCCTTGGTGTCCGTAGACCTTGACTCTCCTCCTTTTTATTTTAGTTCCATTTATATTGTTGTACCTTCCTAGACAGTGTTAAGCAGCCAGACCATGTTATTGTATAGATGCTCATGTACTCAGCGACACCCGAATTTTGGAAAATTCTGTATTGAGTTGCGGTGTTTGCTTTCAATTATTAAGATATTTTATTTACTTAAGTCTATTTCAGTGTTTAATTAAAGATGCATGTATTTGTGACTTGTCGGCTTGCCTAGTATCACAATAGGCATCATCACGGCAGTTGTGATTTTGGGTCGTGACAAGTTGGTATCGTAGCTTAGATTACATAGGTCTCAAGAGTCATGAGCAGGTTTAGCAGAGTCTAGTGGATAGGTATGGTGATGTCTGTACTTATCTTCGAGAGGCTGCCAAACCTTTAGCAAAACTTCACTTTCTTGTGTTTTTGTCGTGCTAATTTGTTTATTCTAGAAACTAAACTTCTATAATTCTATTCTCTCACAGATGGTGAGGACACGTGCTATCAGGTCGAGCGGATAGCCACCTGTACCACAAACTAGGGCCATGAGAGGCCAGGGATGTGGCTGTATTAGAGGCCGAAGATCAACTCGTACAGTAGCTAGAGCAGCACCGGTAGACCCACCAGTTGCTCTATCTCAGGAGCCGATCTCAGATATGGTGGAGCCGGTGGGACTAGCTCAGGCACCAGTTGTGCCCATTGTGATTCCAGTCCTTCAGGAGGCTTTGGCCTAGATATTGACCGTTTGCACTAGCCTTGCTCTGGCAGTTTCAATTCCAGTCGCGCTAGCCACATCTGAAGCCGGGGGAGGTGCCCAAACTCCCGCTGCCCGTTCTCCAGAGAAGGTGATGCAGGGATTTCAGACACCACACGTACTACCAGCCCAGTCCGTTGTAGTTGCTCAGGCCCATGTGGGTCCTATTATGAGTGAAAAGGAGCAGAAGAGACTAGAGAGATTTGGATGGCTCAAGCCTCCATCATTCAGTAGGGCTGAGTCAGAGAATGCCCAGAACTTCGTGGATAGGGGCTAACGAAGTTTTCGCACATCAGGTATATTGGAGACTAGTGGGGTTTCCTTTACTACATATTAGTTGATGAGGGCAGCCTTCAGATGGTGGGAGACCTATGAGCAAAGCAAGACAGCAGATGTTGGACCTCTTTCCAGGCACGAGTTCTCCGTTCTCGTTTTGGAGGTTTAAGCCACCGACCCATCGGGAGGGATTGCATAGGCAGTTTGAGCAGCAATGCTAGGTAGGTATGTCTGTGACCCAGTACAACATGATATATTCAGAGTTGGCTCGTCACGCGGTATAGTTGGTTACCACATAGAGCGAGAGTATTAGGAGATTCATTGATGGCCTCAACTATGGATTGCACTTTATTATGACCCGGGAGAATGTATTAGGTGCTAGGTTCGACGAGGTTGTTTATGTTGCTAGGCGGCTAGAGCTGGTCTATAGTCAGGAGCATGAGGAGAGGGTGGCCTAGAGGCCTGGTGGATCGGGCAGTTTTAGCGGTGTTTCTTTTGGGGGTCAGTCCCACCACAGCAAGGGTCGTCTTTATAGTCCCGTTTAGATGGCTAATCTAATTCATCGTGGCGCATCAGCTAGCCATGGTTCATCCAGTGATTTTCCGGGTCAGTCATCTCTCAATGCTCTTGCAGCTCAGAGTTTATCTTGTCCTCCATCAACTCAGGGTTCATATGTGTCAGGTTCTTCTAGCAGTTATTTTGGTTCTCGGGGTCTGATTCAGTCCCTCCCCCCATTGACCGATCGGGATTGCTTTATGTGTGGGGAGTGTGAACATGTGAGGAGGTATTGTCCCCGCCTTTTGGGAGGTCCAGTTCAGGAGTCAGGCTATGACTTCTGCACCAGTTACTTCACCACCCGCTCAGCCAGCTTGGGGTGGGGCTCAAGTAGCTAGAGGTCGCCCTAGAGGGGGAAGTCGATCAGGTGGTGGCCAGGCTCGATTCTATGTTATTCCTGCCAGGAAAGAGGACGTTGCATCAGACACAGTGATCACATGTATTGTCTCAGTATGTCATAGGGATTCTTCTATATTATTTGACCCTGGTTCTACTTATTCGTATGTATCATCATAGTTTGCTCGTTATTTGGATATACCGTGTGAGTCCTTAGTTTCACCCTTTCATGTATCTATGCCAGTGGGAAATACCATTGTTGCGGACTCTGTGTATAGGTCGTGTGTGGTGGCCATTGGGGGGTGGAGAGTAGAGTTGATCTCTTATTTCTTAGTATGGTTGATTTCGATGTGATTTTGGGTATGCTTTGGCTGTCTCCATGTCATGCTATTTTGGATTGTCACATTAAGGAATTGATGTTGACGATGTCGGGGTTGCCTAGGATTGAGTGGAGAGGTTCTCTACATTACATTCCCAGCATGGTGATTTCTTATCTGAAGGCCCAACGGATTGTCGGGAAGGGGTGTTTGTCATATTTGGTTTATGTGAGGGATGTTGGTGCTGATACTCCTACTATTGATTCTATTCCGTTAGTGCAAGACTTTTCAGATGTTTTTCCTGCAGAACTGCCAGATGCCACATGACATTGATATTGATTTTGGTATTGACTTGGTACCGGGCACTCAGCCCATTTCTATTCCTCCGTATCATATGGCACCTATAGAGTTGAAGGAATTGAAAGAGTAACTTCAGGAGCTTCTTGATAAGCGGTGTATTAGGCCTAGTGTGTCACCTTGGGGTGCACCGGTTCTACTTGTAAAGAACAAATATGGTACTATACGGATGTGCATCGACTATAGGTAGTTGAACAAAGTTACAATGAAGAACAAGTATCCTTCGTCGTGCATTGATGATATATTTGACCATCTTCCAAGAACGAGGGTGTTCTCTATGATTTATTTGAGGTATGGGTATCAACAGTTGAAGATTCGACACTCGAATATCCTGAATATGGCATCCAGGAACCGCTATGGTCACTATGAGCTCCTTCTGATGTCTTTCGGGCAAACCAACGCCCTAGCAACATTTATACATCTGATGAACAGTGTATTCTAGCCATATCTTAATTCGTTTGTCATAGTATTGTTTTGATTATATCCCGTGTACTCACATAGCCAGGAGGAGCATGCATAATATTTGAGGATTTTATTACATAGGTTGAGGGAGGAGAAGCTTTATGCTAGGTTCTCCAAGTGTGAGTTTTGGCTCAGTTCGGTGGCGTTCTTGGGGCACATGGTTTCTAGCGAGGGGATTAAGGTGGATCCAAAGAAGATAGATGTGTTTCAGAGTTGGCCCAGACCGTTTTCCGCTACTGATATTTGGATTTTTCTCGGCTTGGCCAGATGTTATCGCTGCTTCGTGGAGGGTATCTCGTCCATTGCAGTGCTTTTGACCAAGCTAACCCAGAAGGGTACTCCATTCAGGTGGTCAGATGAGTGTGAGTAGAGCTTTTAGTAGCTTAAGACTGCCTTGATTACAACTCCAGTCCTAGTTTTACCTTAAACATCGAGTTCTTATACCCTGTACTGTGATGCTTCTCAAATTGGTATTGGGTGTGTCTTGATGCAGAAGGGTAGTGTTATTGCTTATGCTTCACACCGGTTGAATACCCATGATAAGAACTACCCAGTTCATAATTTGGAGTTGGCAGCCATCGTTCATGCATTGAAGATTTTGAGGTATTATCTCTGCGATATATCTTGTGAGGTGTTTACGGATCATTAGAGTCTACAACACTTATTCAAACCGATGGATCTAAATTTGAGGTAGTGGAGATGGTTGGTGTTGCTAAAGGACTATGATATTACCATTATGTATTATCTTGGGAAGGCCAATATTGTGGCCGATGCCTTGGGTAGAAAGGCAGTGAATATGGGTAGCCTCGTATTTATTCATGTTAGTGAGAGACCACTTGCATATGATGTTCAGGCCTTGGCCAATCAGTTTGTTAGGTTAGATATTTCGAAGTCCAGTCAGATTCTAGCTTGTGTGGTTTCTCGGTCTTCTTTATATGATTGCATCCAAGAGTGTCAATATAATGACCCCCATTTGCTTATCCATATGGACACGGTTGAGCACAGTAATGGCAAGGAGGTTACTATTGGGGATGATGGGGTGTTGCGGATACAGGGTCAAAATTATGTACCCAATGTAGATGGGCTACATGAGTTGATTCTTGAGGGGCCCCACAGCTTGCGGTATTCCATCCATCCGGGTGTCGCAAAGATATATCAGGACTTGAGACAGCACTACTGGTGGAGGAGAATGAAGAAGGATATAGTGGGGTTTGTAGCTTGGTGCCTAAACTGTCAGCATATGAAGTACAAGCATCAGAGACCGAGTGGATTGTTTCAGAGGCTTGAGATTTTCAAAGAATTGATTAGGGTAAGTGATTATAACTCGGAGTTGGTTAATATACATGAATATATCATTGTGTGAGTATGCCAGTGATTATAACTCTGAAAGTATGAGTATGCCAGGTTTTCATTGTGTTGCATCACATGTCACATGCACATTCACATATAGATATGAAGATGTAATATTCCTCATATCAGTCATACTTGGCATGTTTTATCTGTATTGAGCTTAACTGTTAAACCTGGAAGCATGTCTACATTCATGTACTGTGTTCCAGCAGATTATGGGATTCTTTGAGATATTATTGTCATATTTCCCTACATTGCTATAGTAGTATATTCTGTAATTGGACTATATTGGTTGAGTTCGTCACTGCTTTCAGCTCAAGGTTAGTCTTGTTACTTATTAAGTACATTGGACCGGTTGTTGATGGTAGGATATAATTGTGTATTTTAGTCGCTTATTGCACTCTAATTCACCGCACTTTACATATTTTGAGCTGTAATTGATAGTGTTTTGCCCTAATTGTGTGTTTTATGCCTATATACATATATACACAAGATGTACATAAAACTCCTAGACTCGGTAACGTCGAAGGACGTGGAGCTTACCGATAAAGCTGAACTCGGGTAACACCTACTAAGGAGGTCTACCCGCCTGTCTATCTGAACCTGCTCGCATGAAATGCAGCGTCCCTAGAGAAAGGGACATCAGTATGAAATAATGTACCGGGTATGTAAGGCAACAGAATAACTGAAAGCTAAAATTGAATTGATAATATAATAACTAAAAGTAACTGGGAGTCAAAGATAATCTGAAGATATGCTTACCTGTTGTTACTGACTCAACTCTCCCAATATAGTAAGTAAAATAATTGTCCGACCCTATAAGGCTCGGTATATATACAACTGCTCTACCGTAGTAGGCTCGCTCATAGGTGCTCGGCCATACTAGGCTTTGTATCTCAGCCAACTGGGCTCGCTCATAGGCGCTCGACCACAGTAGGCTCGGTATATAACTTATCATCTGATCAGAGGTTGCCCAATAGGGGGCCTGCCCATCGATTATAGCTCGATGGTGGTGAAAATACTATAATAGTGTATATATAGGCTTTCTGCTCTCTTGACTGGAAAAAGACAATACTCAATTAAATATGAAGTCCCGATAAGGAGTTATGAGACTATGATAATGTATATAAATTCGGGAGTATGAAATTCTGTTTATGCTTCGTTATCAAACACATGTAATTACGAGATCATGCCATAATGAAGGAAGGGCTTAGCCTTTAACATACATGGAGTAGGAAAAGTCCGTATGGTATTCTTGGGAAAGGTTGCACTGTACTCCCTTAGAATCACAAAAGCTCACATTGGTTAAGATGCTATAAAATCAAGTGCTCTATCGTGGGTTATTTTGATGTTATAGTAGGAAAATGTTATGTCTTTGTAGCACATTCTAACGTGTGTTGGAATAGCAAGAACAATATAATTAATCACTTGAACATCTGAAGGCCAAATGAAGCAAAAATGCAAATCTTCTAAGTATGTCTTTACCCGTAATGCAAAATGTAGTGTCTTGTTTTTAACTCCTTAGTTTGCCACCTTTCAACTAGATTTATGAGTCACTTCAGGTAGTAGAATTAATCCTTGTCCAATATATCCCTAATTAATTAGGTAATATCGCATTACCCAATAATTAACCAATTACCCACATAATTAAGAATTATCTCAACTTACTTAAAATACTGCTCACTTTTAACATACCTTGTACACCTTACTATCATGGTCATGTAGTACCTTGTATGATACTAGTCCATAAATAAGGGGTATTATAGCTTGGACCGTATTTTATTCAAAATTGCCAAACTTTGACGAAGCTCATTGTTTTCTATTTGCTCACCCTCTCTCCTTCATGAATTTACTCATCAGGTCTTTGAAATAACATAATGCTTATAATCCCAAAATAACCTCATTCCCGATCTTACGTCGATTGATTTACAATAAAACTTTAACTTACAAAAATGCGGGATGTAACATCATTCCCCCCTTTGGAACATTCGTCCTCGAAAGTTGACTGATGCACTTATCATTTTCATAACTTATGTCTTCTGAATACTTTAATATTCTCCTTGCCATTTAGGAAACTATTCATTGAATAAATCCAAAGGCCAGGGCATTCCCCCTTTTAAGCCTCTTTCTCACACCAGGACTTGTAGTCGGAATCCTTCTAATCTCGTAATTGTTGCTACCTTCTATCATGCAACATGTACGACTCTAACTTTGTATGTGCGCCTATGCCAATCTTCTCTTTTCTTTCCTCCTCCTTTTCTCCAATCTATAGGCTTCACTTTGCTTTCATATATAAAATTATGTCAAGTTGTCCCTCTGGGCATCATCAGCTTTACTTCATCTAAGTAGGCCATACTATACCATAATTCTTACTTCGATTTATCGTTACTGAGGTCTGCTATCAAACTCCAGGTTACTCTCGTTGCTTATCCTATATGCATAAAGCTGAGTCTTTTAATGCTTCTTCATTACTATTTATCTTTAGACTGATGGCCTAATCTCATCTCATACTTTGCAGCTTTTACCCATCCATTATTGATTTACCTCAGTGTTGATCTACAATCTTCCATTGATAACTTTAAACTTCTTACGTAATATATTGCCCCTAGGGCTTACACTGCATCGTGGAACATTTGAAGTAATCTTCCTGATCCACCTGGGGGCGATAATATACTTTCATAACCATATTGCATAGCATCCCAATGTGATTTTCCTCACGTGAGTATTTTAATCCTGTACAATCCATGAAATCATTACTCAATTGAACGCCCAAACGTCATCCTTTATTTATCACAATTACACCCTCATTCTACTACTAGGGCAGCATTCCATCTCTTTTAAATGCTACTAGTCTTAGACTCTTTTGAGTTCACTCAGGCTATACTGAGCTTTCTATAACTTAGAGAGACCATTAGCTCCCTTGTTTTCATGGGCTTCATCCTGAGGACTTATCCATTCTCGTCACCTTCTCACTCTCCCTTTCTTATCCTCACTCCTGCCATCCTTAAACCTTGTTGCTTTACCATACTTTAACTTGAGACCTACACATATCTATTTATACTACTCATAACCTTCCTTCAACTTGCTTGCACCGTAGATTTCCTCGTGTTATTCTGGAATATCAAGCGAGATATCGCATCATCTCTAACTCTTCCTTACTCTCTTAACTAGTCCTCTTGATACCTAGAAACCATAGGCTGGAAGATATGCCATTGACGACACCACTATTATTCCTAGATACTAAATCCCCACGCTTCTAGACTTCTATCCGAAGTATGAACTATTCACAACCTTCTGCATTTGAGTATTTCGCACATTGTTTACCTTTACCTTAAAATCTCACATCATATCTTCTATCACTTTCATGACCTCTCTTCCACATAGGTATAATTCACATCCACAACTTGAAGCTCTTATTATAACGCGTGTACCTTTGGTGCATACACAATCCAGTGAAAGCTTCATATTGACTCCTTATGAGGTAAGTACTTTTCTAACTGACTTTATCGTAGAGCCATTATAGAATATGGCTACTCTACTATCTCTCTTGTACCTCCGATATTAAGAGTGATTCTGCAATGTTCTCAATCATGATGTTTAAAATTTTCTGGGTCCAATAATCAGACTCCTAATTTGTATCATTGAAGTAACTCTTTAGTTTCCTCTTCCTTCTGATTAGACTTCGTGCCGGCTTAAACTATCTTCCGATCTGTGGCTCCTGATATTAGTTATTACTTTAGTATTTCATAGCCGCTATGGAATATCCTTGATAACATCATCTAACAATTCAATCCCTTGTCTATGACCTGGACTCAATTATTTCTTTTACCTTATACCAGAGTCTTCTACAACTGTATGATTGTCAACATATATGCTGCATGGATAATACTCCGATATCTAAAGTGCATTCATAACGTAGCTCACTATGGATGACAGATCGAATAATTTCTTTCGTTCCTTCTCAGCTTTCTTTAAATGTAAGCAATTACTTTTCATGGTCTTTCTACCCCTTTATTGCGTGCATACTTAGCTTATCTTAGTTCCCATGCATGTCGGAATTTTATGCAATTCATATGGTCTCAAATATTACTTTTGGTTTCATTTCCCACTTATTAGCCACGCTACGTGCCACTTCCTTATAGAGTGCATACAATGTTGTTGTGAGACTGGTTTTTCATTACCATTTCTCCTTCAAGTTACCATGTTTAGGTTGAAGCCTTCTTCCCTATTTAGTCAACTAGTCTTTCATTGTAGTACTTAGGGAGGACCTTCTGATTCTTGTAAAGCTTTGAGCTTATTATATCGTATCTAACGGAATTTTTGATGTCCTTCCTCGCCTAATATTATCCGTAGTTACCTACCTCCACGCCCCTGTACTTGTAGGGTTACTTCTGAACTAATATTTTGACTGTCTTCCCCGTGGCATCCTGTTTCATTTCTGTAACACTCATACGTTAGCTTTAACTTTTCGAACTTTTATTTGAATATACCTCAAGTATTATAATGTCATATCTGCGAGACTGAATTCCCCACGTTGGGGTTCACTATGTTTATCTTCCACGATCTATTGATTTTTCTGTATCCTCCTGTCTAGCCATAACTAGGCTCTTCCTGAATCAACTACTAACTACTCGTTGGCCCATTCTCATATCAATATTCCACGTAATCTTTCTTGGGTTATTTCCTTTGTCTTATCTTACGTCTCGCACTGGTTCCTTATCTATCAATAACATATCGGGTAGGAACCCTTAATTCCTCTCCTTGATATCGTGCTTGCATAATGTCCTTGTATCATAGCATATCTGTAGGATTCGAATGACTGCAATCTCATCCTTTTCTCATTTTTATCGCATTCTTCCTTTACCATTCCATAGTTACTAGAACCATGTAATTCTGACTTAATGCCGCATCAATCCATATTCCCCGCTTTAGGGGAGTACTAACATTTAGTTCTACGATGATCTACGTATAAATGTTTTACCTCTTCATCTTTGGCGTCTTTTCACATCTTCGATGACTTTTACTCGCCTTACGATAATCCTTCTACACCAAGGATAACAAAATTCCTTAATCACAAGGATGACACTTAGTGTAACTGGCACATACAGTCCTTTAAACTTAATTTTGCTCACATTGCTTGCTTTAGGGAAGCGTCTTCCTGAATGACCATTCTCTGAATTTCTCATGAATATTCTTCTGTTGTCCATTCTATTATCGCCAGAGCGCAATCTGAAATTCTCATGATGCTGACCATTATCAAATCACTCAATCACGAATTCATGTTTAGTTTATCTTGTTCACCAATCCATACTGATTTCTATTACTCTATGTCTAATTGTTCCTTCTGGAAATCATGTTAGAGTCACGAACTTATTTCTCGAAATGAGGATATGACTTTATGACCTATACTTTTTTGTTGCCTCAAGGCCTATCACCTCTCGTCTTTTCCTTTACTTGACTATAGACTCTGTAATGCTGTCATTTCTTTATATCTACCATTGTCATCCAGGTATCACATCTTACTCATAATGCTTCATTATTTCTATTCTTGTTTCCCTGCTAATATTTTTGTCAATCACTTTATTATGAAAACTTTAACAAGACGTTCTTTTGCTTTTAGGTCCCCTTGCTCCATCCACTGACTCTTCGGGTTGCTTAACATTCTGCAACGTTCTAGCCACACTTAGGTAATATTTATCCCTTCAAGGCTTTCGGTGCCTATCTTTGTAGTGATCATATCTAGCTGTACTATTTTGGAGTGCACCATATGGGTGTCTCACAAGGAAATCTATTAGCACATTTGCAACATCCTTCGGAAAGGTCAACTAACGCAAGCAATCCATCCCTCATTTTGGGTTGCTCTAACCCCAGCCGGATCCTGATATTTGTTCTTCTCTTATACTACTTCTGCTAGCCCCCATATGGCATAACTAAAATGGGTGTGATCAATTGTATATATCTCTGTTATTGTTGAAATTAACTCAGAATACTTATATTTCTCTGATTGAATTGTAAATACTATTAACCTTCATTAACTGGGTACCTCATACCTTTCTTCACCTTGCTTCTTTTACTTGCTAAAAGTTGTGTCTATCTTCTGATTCTATTATTCCTTTTTACCATATGGGTGGATAGATATTCTTGCCTTAAGGCTCCTTATCAAGAAGCTTACACGTCTTAGTACACACATGGTCTGTTGAAGACCTCACATTTACTCATCATACTCATGATGCAAAAATCGAGTTCCTCTGACTCAACTCTTCCACAACCATATTCAATCCCTTACCAACCATCTTTTGGATGTAGGTATCGTCTTATTATGAATACAATAGAATTTAGGAATTTGAATTCCTACGACTGAGCTATACCAAACGATCTAGAGTAAGAAAATGAGTAACTATCTTAAATGCCTTGTAGCCTACTGCTTATAAGTGTGGTGCACAACATACCCATAAATAAGACTCTACTAGACACGACTTGTAGACTTCCTAGGATAGATTTGCTCTGATACTACTTTTGTCACGCCCCGAACATGGGAGGTGAGACCGGCACCCGGTGCCTCACCTATCCTTGCGTACCAACTTGAGACTAAGGGAATCTAAACATATAATGTCATACTTTGGCCATGGGCCACATTGCAAGATAATTTGCAAAGAACAATATAAAATTGAATGGATTCCAAAGCTGACTAAACATCAATATAAAGCTGGGCCGGCAAGGCCGCCATAACTACTACAGTTGACAAACCAACAAAATATACATACAAGGCCTACAAGCCAAACATACTGCACTAACTGACCAGATATGTCAACAAGCCTCTACCGATGGAGGTACCGTGATCGTAATAGGGCCCCGACCTACTCATAACCTATATACATAAGATTTACACAAAACTCCTAGTCCCGGCAACTCTGAAGGACGTGGAGCTTACCGATAAAGCTGAACTCGAGCAACACCTACTAAGGAGGTCTACCGGCCCGTCTGTCTGCACCTGCACATATGAAATACAGCGTCCCGAAATAAAGGGACATCAATACAAAATAATGTACCGAGTATGTAAGGCAAAATAATAACTGAAAGCTGAAACTTAACTGATAATATGATAACTGAAAGTAACTGGGAGTCAAAGATAATCTGAAGATATGCTTACATGCTAATACTGACTCAACTCTCTCAATATAGTAAGTAAAATAAATGTCCGGCCCTATAAGGCTCGATATATATACCAGTGCTCTATCGTAGTAGGATCGCTCATAGGCGCTCGGCCATACTAGACTCTGTATCTCGGCCAACTAGGCTCGCTCATAGGCGCTCGGCCATAGTAGGCTCGGTATATAACTTACTATCTGATCAGAGGTTGCCCAATAGGGGCCTGCCCATCGATTATAGCTCGATGGTGGTGAACATGTTGTAATACTGTATATATAGGCTCTCTGCCCTCTTGACTTGAAGAAGTCAATACTCAATAAAATATGAAATCCCGATAAAGAGAAAACTGTAATTTATGAGAGTAGGATAATGTATATAAATTCGGGAGTATGAACTTCTCTTTATGACTTGTTATCAAACACATGTAATTACGAGATCATGTCAAAATGAAGGAAGGGCTTAGCCTTAACATACCTGGAGTAGGAAACATCCGTATGATATTCTTGGGAAAGGTTGCACCGTACTCCCTTAGAATCGCAAAATCTTACGTTGCTTAAGATGCTATGAAATCAACTGCTCCATCATGGGTCATTTTGGTGTTGTAGTAGGAAAATGTTATGTCTTCGTAATACATTCTAACGTGTGTTGTAATAGCAAGAACATTATAATTAATCACTTGAACATCTGAAGGCCAAATGAAGCAAAAATGCAAATCTTCTAAGTATGTCTTTACCCGTAATGAAGAATGTAGTGTCTTGATTTTAA
>AWOL01S0001877.1:0-14846 GCA_000715115.1 Nicotiana otophora | reverse complement strand
GGGGGGGGGCTGCCACGTAGTGGAATTAATCCTTATCCAATATATCCCTAATTAATTAGGTAATATCCCTTTACCTAATAATTAACCAATTACCTATGTAATTAAGAATTATCTCAACTTACTTAAAATACTACTCACTTTTAACATACCTTGTACACCTTACTACCACGGTCATGTAGTACCTTGTATGATACTAGTCCATAAATATGGGGTATTATAGCTCGGATCGTATTTATTCCAAATTGCCAAACTTCGACGAAACTCATTTTTGTCTCTCCTTCATGAATTTACTCATCACGTGTTTGAAATAGCATAATTCTTATAATCATAAAATAACCTCAGTCCCGATCTTACGTAGATTAATTACGATGAAACTTTAATGTGGGAAAATGCGGGATGTAACATAGGATCTGCTCTTGAGCTGGAGCAACTGGTGGGTTTACAGGTGCTGCTCTAGGCATTGTATGAGCTGCACCTCGGCCCCTAGCATGGCCCAGGCCTCTCATGTCCCTAGCTGGTGGTATTGGTGGCCATTCACCTGATCCGGTAGAACATGTCCTCACCATCTGCGAGAGAATAGAATAGCATAAGTTTAGTTTTCGGAATCAACAAATTTACACGACAAGAATACAAGAAAGTGATGTTTTCCAAATGGTTCGGCAGCCTCTCGAAGATAAGTACAAACGTCTCTGTACCGATCCCCAAGCCTCTACTAAACTTGCTCATGACTCATGAGACCTATGTAACCGAGGATCTGATACCAACTTGTCACGACCGAAAGCACGTATCATTAAATTTAAAAACAAAGTAAAATAAGCTCAAGAGTAAAATATCATAAATACTTATAAGAAAATGCCACTACTAAATACAATATCGACCAAATTCGGGTGTCATTGAGTACATGAGCATCTAGCTGACAAATACTCAATTCCATAGCCTGACTGATAAACACTGTCTAGAAAGATAGAACAATACAAATAACTGAAAAGAAGGAGAATCAGGTCTGCGGATGCTAAGGCATCTACCTAAATTATATCCGAACAACTAAATCTCCCAAGTTAGTAACCTCCGTGCCCCGAAGTACCTGGATTTGCACACGATGTGCAGAGTGTAGTGTGAGTACAATCGATCCAATATACTCAATAAGTAACAAAGCTAACCTTGGGTAGAAAGTAGTGACGAGCTCAACCAATACAGTCCAAATATAGATTTTTATATAATACAGATATGATAGGAAATATGACAGTAATATCTCAAAGAAACTCAAAATCTATTAGTACCCAGTACAGGAATGTAGACATGCTTTCAGTTTAACATTTAAGCTTAATACAAATAAACTATGCCAAGTATGACTGATATGAATAATGTTACATCTCTATATCTACATGTCAATATGCATGTCACATGTGATGCATCACAATGTAAACCTTGTGTACTCTCACTCTCAAAATACTCAATCTGACTGTCTCGATTCTCACTCATAAAGCTTAGTCACTCAGCACTGTACGATACCTACGCTCATTTATGTCAGATCCGGAGGGGCAGGTCCTCCCCAAGCACTAATATAAAGAAAACCTAGCATGTTGCGTTATGCAGCCCGATCCCATAATAATAAAGCCTAAATGGCATGTTGTGGCATGCTGCCCCATCCAAACATCTCACTCACAATACGTCTCTCAGGCACCAAACCAGTCATCAATCTCTCCAGTCTCTCGTTCTCACAAATCATATGTAAATCGGCCTAAACAATGATATATAACACTACAATAAATAGTAACAGAGAGTGAGATATGATATGCAAATGATGGATGTGAGTGAGTATACAATTGCGATCTAAGAAAATAATTCAACAGCATAAATGATCCCGGTAGCTTTCAACCGGATAAGCATATAGCCTAATATGATTTCTAACGTGGATTGCAGCTCAATTTCCCTAACACATAGGGAATACATAAATAGCAACAAGTTTTGATGACTTCACAGTACCATGAAATCAACCGGGTCACAATTACCATGGTGCATGCCCACACGCCCATCACCTAGCATGTGCGTCACCTCTACACCAACCATATAACACTTTATTAAGGGATTCATACCCTCAGAACCAAGTTTAGAAGTGTTACCTACCCCAAAATCATGCAAATATCTACTCCAATAAGCCCTTTCCTCATGAATCGGCCTCCGAACACTTCGAATCTAGCCACAAACAACTTGATACGATCAACAGAAGCTATAGGAATCAATTCCATATGAGTAAGTTCATTAACAAAACTCAAAAAATAAACCATGGGCCCACATCTCGGAATCCGAAACAATTAATGAAATCCGAACACCAATTCAACTACGAGTCCAACCATACCAATATTACTCTATTCCGATCACAACCCGACCTTCAAATCTTCAAATTAAAGCCTATGAAGTTTCTACAATTTTTACCTATATTTCCAACCCAAAACACTAATTAAACGATAAAAACAATGATAGATTCATGTATATTAACATAATCCAAGTTAGAATCACATACCCCAATCAATTCCTTGAAAATCGCTCCATGAATGGCCTCAATTCGAGCTCCCAAAGTCCAATTATGAAATTTTACTCTAACCCTCATTTTTGAAAACTTATATTCTGCCCAGGTGTTCCTCTTTGCAATCGTGGAAAGTCCCTCACGATTTCGAAGAACAAAAATCAGGCTGCCCTCAAATTACTCTTCGCGCACGCGAACCATCAGTCACAAACACGATACACAGACTCCCAGACCTACGCGATCGCGAACCTCTTCACGTGGTCACGAAGAACAATCGCGTGAACTCCAGCCTCCTCCACTCTTCTTTGCGAGCGTGATCTAACACACGCTTTTGCGTAACATTGCTTTCCCATGCTTCGCGATCGAAAACACCTTATTGCGAGCCCATGGCACAATTTCTACAGCAACGTATAGTACTCTTTGTGATCGCGATTCGCGATCGTGTATAAGGAAACCAGCAACAATTAAATCAGCAGTTCCTCCAAGTTCAGAATGCTCCGAACATGATCCAAATCACACCCGAGGCCCACGGAACCTCAACTAAACATACTAACAAGTCTTAAAATATGATACGAACATACAACAACACACACAATTGAAAGATTAGGTTTTTAACTGAGTTCCCATATTTCTTCCTCTCTCTTCCGGCTCCGAGTTGACTTACTGTTTGAAGTTTGTGACTTTGGTTCCTAAACGGCAAAGCAAAATAGTTTTTTTGGTTTAATGCTCCGAGGAAGGTTAGTGTATGATGACCCTTCCTTTTCTTTGATTACCTGTGTTATTCCATACTTACCATAATTCTTCAATTGAAGTGCCTTTCATTTATAATGTGTGTTTATTTGTTTATGATTGTTGAATGCTCTTACCTAACAGACAAACTAACACGAACATACAACAATACACACAATTGAAAGCTTAGGTTTTTAATTGAGTTCTCACTTTTCTTCCTCTCTTTTCCGGCTCCAAGTTCATTAATTGTTTGAAGTTTGTGACTTGGTTCTTAAATGGCAAAGCGAAATGTTTTTTTTTGGTTTGCTGATCCGAGGAAGTTAGTGTATGATGACCCTCCCTTTTCTTTGATTACTTGTGTCGTTCCATGCTTACCATAATTCTTCTATTGAAGTGCCTTTCATTTATAATGTATGTTTATTTGTTTATGATTTTTACCTTGGTGTTATATGTTATTCTCACTACTTGAGATAACTTGGAATTAATAATGTTAATCAACTATCCTTGTGAATATGAATAAGCTTCACTAGATAAATGTTTCCCTAAATTGAATAATTTGAACCTTGTTGAATTTTTGTAGCTAATTATAGACCTTAATGATTCTATGCATATTCCGATCTTAACCTTTTTGATGTCTTGTTGAGCTCTTCATGCCTGCTTCACCAGTTTCACATTGATTAGAACTACTACCCGCTGATCTATATCATGAAATTGATTTATTTGTTTTGATAAAGTTAGGACTAGGGTAGTTGTGTACACTTAGAGGTTTAGCACATGTCTGCTACTATTGTTATCAGTTTAGTTGCTTGTTGTTTTTGCTATTCATGTATATTTTGCAATTCTAAGGCTTCTGTCTTCTATTAATCCTCATGTTTATGCTTAGTTATGCATGTGAGCTTCACTGGATAGTAGTTTCCCTAAAGTGGTTGACCTGAGTATTAAGGAGTTTCTATGGTTAATTCCACATATGTCCTTGTCACGCCCCAACCTCGGGGAGCGCGACCAGGGCTCAACCGAGTGGACCCGGTCGAGCAAGCCCGTTAGATACTCTCTACCCGACTCACCTATGATCCAGAGAAGGAGTGATCTCATTATTTAGGCAGTAGAAAGTTCATACATATATACATTACTAAGTCATATCATTTTGTTACAGCATTGTTAAGTTTCAAAATACATACATCCTTATGACTGAGTGGAACTAGAGCCCAAAGCACAACATGATCCGTTGACCTTTCTAACACCCATATACAACCCACATAGTGTCTACGGAGCCTCTAAAGATACAAAAGAGAGTAAATATGGTGCCGGAAACAAGGCCCCGACTATACCTCAAAACGTAACCATAATATAAACAAAAGGTACAATATATGACCCCGAAATGAAATGGGGCTGAACGAGGACGCTGAGAAGAGGATGCAGCACTATCAGTGATCGATACTGTCTTCTATAAAACCACATGCATCCATTTAAAGATGAAGTGCCCCGTCAAAAGGAATGTTAGTACTGTCAAATAGTACTAGTATATAAAACTAAAACACTATCTCAATAGAATGAACAATAATACATGGGGAAACAGTCAAGAATACAATATGAGCTTTAAATAACACTAAAACATCATGTTAAGAATCACATAGATTTTTAAGTCAATTCCCGCATTATTAGGTTGAATGGTTTTTAGTACCAATATGCCACAATCCACAATACCGCCGTGTTCTTACACGGAGTCCGATCTCGGCCCGATCGGCTGGGCCATCTCATTTGAGACATCAATCATATTTACAATTTCATCCACAATACCACTATGTTCTTACACGGAGTCCGATCTCGGCATGATCGGCTAAGCCATCTCATTTGAGACATCACCCCTTTTCAATCAGTCATCTCACTTCATATTTCTTTCCCATCTTTTCAATACAATGGCATAGGTGGCCACAATTATAAAGTTATTCTTGGTGCTTGGCCGTATTTCATGATCCAAGTTCTTTTCCACATTCCAACATTATTAATATCATCAACAAAAACACTGTGTATCATTCAAGACTTTTGCTGTCACATGAGAGAAATTTAAAATCTAAGGCACATAGAGGCTTTTCACACAATTTGGAATAACAGACTTTAGTTGAATTTGACTTGAATGCTAGGCAATTTTAGCAAATATACTAAGCCTGAACATTTCCTTAGATTATGAGATCACATGATGTAAGCATGGGAATACATATTACACATATATTTTCAAAACAAGCATGTTCGGGATAGCAATTTCTAGGACGTTCATTTTGGGACTTGCATCGATTTCATGAATACCATGGGATTCAATTCTAAGAAGAGGGGGTTTAGCCAACATACCTCAATTGAGCTTCTTAAAACTCTAAGATGTTCCAAAATATTAGCAAATTCAATCTAGTTTAGCAATATAGCAAACATTGAACCAAAAATTAGGAAAACAATCATTATTCTAGCTCACTTGAGCATTTTATCAAACACTATATGTGTATTAAGGTTTCATGGCCCTTTTATGAATGACTTTACCATCCCACACCCCATTGTTTTCTATATTTAACTCACAACCTCCCCACGTACCTTAAGAATACATGCATGCAAGGTAAGCACTTCCATCCCCATGAACTACCTTACTAATTGCCCATTCTAGTTATATTTTGAAACTCAGAGCTTTGTGGTAGAATCTTACCTCTTAGGATGAAGACCTAAGGTGCTTCTCTTGATAATCTTCAAAGGTTTAAGCAATAATTGAAGAGAAAGTTTTTGATGAAGATCGCTTTCTCCCTCTAGGACTCTCTCTCTAACTCTAAAGATATCAGCAATAAGCTCAAAATGGTCTATGTGATGTGTTTTAATGGAATAAGGTCAGGTTTAAAAACCCCCAAAATTAAGCCCTAGAACAGGTTATGTGGTCGCATATGCGACGGCAGAATGGTTATGCGGTCTGCACTATTTGGGCGCCAAAACTGTAAAGGAACTGTGTTATACCCCATATTTTCGTACATAGAAGTACGCCATAAGTAAATTGATATAGGTTCTGAAAAGAGATGTTATATTCCGTATTTTTGTATTTTAAAGTTTTTCGTAAGGTAATCGACGTAAGTTCGGGAATGAGATTATTGTGAGATTATAAGTATTATGCTATTTCAAACAAGTGATTAGTAAATTCGTGAAGGTGAGAGGGTAAGCAAATTGAAAAAAATAATTTTCGGCGAAATCTGATATTTTGGGATAAAATACGGCTCGAGCTAAAATATCCGGTATTTATGGACTAGTACCATACAAGGTACCATATGGCCATGATAGTAAGGTGTATAAGGTATGTTAAAAGTGAGTAGTATTTTAAGTAAGTTGAGATAATTCTTAATTATGTGGGTAATCGGTTAATTATTGAGTAATGGGATATTACCTAATTAATTGGGGATATATTGGGTAAGTATTAAAGAGCATGAGGTGGAAGCCCCCCCCCCATGCCCACAATGGCTGAAATGATATGATGGGATGCCCTCAGAGGCTTGATAATGTTATGAACGCATATACNATATGCTAAGTCTGAACATTTCCTCAGATGACGAGATCACATGATGGAAGCATGGGAATACATATTACACATATATTTTCAAAACAAGCATGTTCGGGATAGCAATTTCTAGGACGTTCATTTTGGGACTTGCATCGATTTCATGAATACCATGGGATTCAATTCTAAGAAGAGGGGGTTTAGCCAACATACCTCAATTGAGCTTCTTAAAACTCTAAGATGTTCCAAAATATTAGCAAATTCAATCTAGTTTAGCAATATAGCAAACATTGAACCAAAAATTAGGAAAACAATCATTATTCTAGCTCACTTGAGCATTTTATCAAACACTATATGTGTATTAAGGTTTCATGGCCCTTTTATGAATGACTTTACCATCCCACACCCCATTGTTTTCTATATTTAACTCACAACCTCCCCACGTACCTTAAGAATACATGCATGCAAGGTAAGCACTTCCATCCCCATGAACTACCTTACTAATTGCCCATTCTAGTTATATTTTGAAACTCAGAGCTTTGTGGTAGAATCTTACCTCTTAGGATGAAGACCTAAGGTGCTTCTCTTGATAATCTTCAAAGGTTTAAGCAATAATTGAAGAGAAAGTTTTTGATGAAGATCGCTTTCTCCCTCTAGGACTCTCTCTCTAACTCTAAAGATATCAGCAATAAGCTCAAAATGGTCTATGTGATGTGTTTTAATGGAATAAGGTCAGGTTTAAAAACCCCCAAAATTAAGCCCTAGAACAGGTTATGTGGTCGCATATGCGACGGCAGAATGGTTATGCGGTCTGCACTATTTGGGCGCCAAAACTGTAAAGGAACTGTGTTATACCCCATATTTTCGTACATAGAAGTACGCCATAAGTAAATTGATATAGGTTCTGAAAAGAGATGTTATATTCCGTATTTTTGTATTTTAAAGTTTTTCGTAAGGTAATCGACGTAAGTTCGGGAATGAGATTATTGTGAGATTATAAGTATTATGCTATTTCAAACAAGTGATTAGTAAATTCGTGAAGGTGAGAGGGTAAGCAAATTGAAAAAAATAATTTTCGGCGAAATCTGATATTTTGGGATAAAATACGGCTCGAGCTAAAATATCCGGTATTTATGGACTAGTACCATACAAGGTACCATATGGCCATGATAGTAAGGTGTATAAGGTATGTTAAAAGTGAGTAGTATTTTAAGTAAGTTGAGATAATTCTTAATTATGTGGGTAATCGGTTAATTATTGAGTAATGGGATATTACCTAATTAATTGGGGATATATTGGGTAAGTATTAAAGAGCATGAGGTGGAAGCCCCCCCCCCATGCCCACAATGGCTGAAATGATATGATGGGATGCCCTCAGAGGCTTGATAATGTTATGAACGCATATACGTATGCATGATATGATATTTATACGCATATGCATAACATTATAAAAATGAAATGACTCACAGAGCTATGCCACGTACATGTCGAGTCTTTTACTCCATGTTTCTCTCATGTCTATTATTTACTTATTTTTATTCCTTACATACTCGGTACATTATTTGTACTGATGTCCCTTTTACTTGGGGATGCTGCGTTTCATGCCCGCAGGTCTCGATAGATAGTTCGAGAGTCCTCTAAGTAGGCGATCAGCTCAGCAGAAGATATTGGTGCGCTCCATTTGCTCCGGAGTTGCTTGTTTGGTAAATATGATTTAGATGTGTATGGTTTGGTATGACCGGGCTCTGTCCCGACCTTTATGACAATTATGTACTTTTAGAGGCTTGTAAACATATGTCATGTACGTGAAAGATTGTACGGCCTTGTCGGCCTACGTTTTTAGTTTATAAATGATGATGTTGGCATATTAGGCCCGTATGTCACGTGTATATGATGATGTAATAAGAAAGATACATTACCTTGGTACTCGGTTGAGTAAGGTAGCGGGTGCCCGTCATGGCCTATCTGTTTGGGTCGTGACAAAAGTGGTATCAGAGCAGTTCTGTCCTAGGGAGTCTACAAGTTGTGTCTATTAGAGTCTTGTTTATGGGTGTATTGTGCACCACACTTATAAGCAGGATGCTACAGGGCATTTAGGACTGTTACTCTTTGTTCTTACTCTATATTGTGTCATAGAGCTCAATTGTAAGAACTCAATTTCCTAACTCTATGTTATTCATAATACGACGATGCCTACATCCAGAAAGACGGATGGTAAGAGATATAGCTGTGGAAGAGTTGAGTCAAGGGAACTTGATTTTTGCATCATGCTTATGATGGATAAATATGAGGTATTCAGCAAATCATGTGCATACTAAGATGTGCAAGCATCTTGATAAGGATCCCTGAGGCAACAATGCCAATCCACTCTTACGGTAAAAAGGGAATAAGGAGGGAGACACAAGCTTCAGAAAGTAAAAGAAGCAAGGTGAAAAAGGGTACGAGGAACCCAGTTAATGAATATTATCAGTATTACATTTCCGGCAGAAAAATATAAGCATTGTGAGTTACCCTCTACAGTAACAGAGGTATGTATAATTGGCCACACCCATCTCAGTTATACCTTATTGGGGGCTAAGAGGTGTAAATTAAGAAAAGGACGGGATATCAGAATCCGGCTGGGGTTAGAGTAACCCAAAATGGTGAATTGATTGTTTGCGTTAGTTGACATTTCCGAAGGATATTTCGAATGTGCTAACAAAGTCTCCTTATGAGACACCCAAATGGCGCACTCTAAAATAGTACAGCTAGATATGAGTGCTACAAAGATAGGCACTGGAAGCCTGGAAAGGATAAATATTATCTTAGCATGGCTCCCATCCCTAGTAGAGTGATAATGCTAGGCAACCCGAAGAGCCAGTGGATGGAGCAAAGGGGAGCTAAAAGGAAAAGCATATCTTGTTGAAGTTTTCAGAATAACGTGATAGACAGAAATGTTAGCAGGAAATAAGAAGAGAGCTAATGAATCACTAAGAGTAACATATGATACATGGATGACAACGGTAGATCAAAAGATGACAGTATTACAGAATCTATAGTCAAGTGAAGGAAGAGACGAGATGTGACAGGCCTTAAGCCAACAAAAGAGTATAGGCCATAAAGTCATATCCTCACTTCGAGATACAAGTTCAGGACTCCAACACAACTACCGGAAGGAACGGACAATAGAAGAAGATTCATGAGAAATTCAGAGAATGGTCGTTTAGGAAGACGCTTCCCTAAAGCAAGCAATGTGAGCAAAGTTAAGCTTAAGGGACTGTATGTGTCAGTTATACTCGGTGCCTTCCTCGTGAGTAAGGAATTTTGTTATCCTTGGTACAGAAGGATTACCGCAAGGCGAGTAAGGGTCATCGATGATGTGAAAGGACGCCAAAGATGAAAAGGTAAAACATCTGTAGGTAGATCGTCATAGCTCCAACTCTTAGTACTCCCCTAAGGGGGGGGGGGGGGAGGTGATATGGATTGATGTGGCATTAAGTTAGAATTAAGTGGTTCTAGTAATTATGGTATGGTAAAGGAAGAATGCGACAAAAATGAAAAAGGGATGAGATTGCACTTATTCAAAGCCTACACATGGGCTACGATTCCAGAACATTATGCAAACACGACGTCAAGGAGAGGAAGTGAGGGTTCCTACTCAAGATGTTATTGATAAAAAAGGACCCAGTACGAGACGTAAGTTAAGACAAAGGAAATAACCCAAGAAAGATTACGCGGAATATTGATATGAGAGTGGCCAACGATTAGTTAGTAGTTGATTCAGAAAGAGCCTAGTTATGGCTAGACAAGATGATACAGACACATCAATAGATCGTGCAAGATAAACAGAGTGAACCCTAACATGGGGAATTCACCCTCGCAGATATGACATCGCGACCTTGAGAAATATTCAGATAAGAGTTGGGGTAGTGAAAGATACCATGTGAGTGTTATGGAAATAAAAGAGAGTCCCACTGGGAAAACAGTCAAAACATCAGTTCAGAAGATACCGTACGAGCACATGATTGTGGAGGAAAGTAACTAAGGATAATTATATGTGAGTACGAACATCAAATATTCTATCAGGTATATGATGTAATAAGCTCACAGCTTTACAAGAGTTAGAGGGTCCTCCCTAAATACTACAATGAAAGATTAGTTGAGAAAGTAAGGAAGAAGGCTTCAACCTAAGCTTAGTGACCTAAGGAGGGAATGGTCTTATAACAACAGTCTCACAACAACATTGTATGCACTCCATATGAAAATGGCACCTACCATGGCTAATGAACGGGAAGTAAAAGCAGCAGTGATATCCAAGATCATATGAGTTTGTATGGAATTCCAATATGCGTGGGCACTAAGATAAGCTAAGTATGCACACGAAAGGGGGAAGAAAGACTAGGAAAAGTAAAAGCCTACATTTAAAGAAAGCTGAGAAGGAACAAAAGGAATTATTCGATCAATGATCCGAAGTTAGTTACGTTATGGACGCACTTAAGAGTTGGAGTTTTATACATGTAGCATATACAGCCGTGGAAGATTCCGGTATAAGTTAAAAGAAAGAATTGAGCCCATGTCATAGATCGAATTGTTAAAGGATTATATCATGGATATTCCACAGCACCCATGAAAGGCTAAACATAATAACTAATACCATGAACCGCAGATCATGAGATAGCTTAAGCCTACATAAAGGCTGATCAGAAGAAGGAGGAAACTAAAGAGTTACATCAACGAAGTAAATCAGGAATCTGATTATTGGACTCAGAGAATTATAGAAATCGTGATTGAGCACATTACAGGGTCACTCTTAATGTCAGAGGTACAAGAGGGATAGAACAAAAACCATATTCTATAACGGCCCTACGATAAAGCCAGTTAGAAAAGTCCCAGCCTCCTAAGAAGTCAGCACGAAGCTCCCACTGGATTGTGTATGTACCAGAGGTGCAAGTATTATAATAGAGCTTCAAGTTATGGACGTGAATTACACCTAGAAGAAAGGGAGGTCATGAAAGAGATAGAAGATACGATGCGAGATTTTAAGGTAAGTAAGGTAAAGGTGAATAACGTACAATATACTGAAAGGCAAAACATCGTGAATAGTCCATGCTTCGGATAGAAGGCTAGAAGCACTAGGATTCAATATCAAGGAATGATAGCAACATCTTCAGTGGCGTACCTTCCAGCCTATGGTTTCTAAGTAACGAGAGATCTAGTCGAGAGTGTAAAGAAGAGTTAGAGACGATATGATATCTCGCTTGTTGTTCCAGAATAACATAAGGAAATCTATGGTGCAAGCAAGTTGAAGCAAGGCCGTAAATAGTTAATAGGTCCCCAGCTAAAGTATAGTAATGCGAAAAGGTTTTATGACAAGAGTAAGAACGAGAAAGGGCGAGTAAGAAGGTGACGAGAATGGATAAGTCCTCGGGATTAAGCCCATGAAAACAAGAAAGCTAATGATTTCTCTAGGTTATAGAAAGTTCAGTATAGCCTGAATGAACTCAAATGAGTCTAAGGCTAATAATATCTAGAAAAAAAATAAAATGCAGCCCTGGTAGTGGAATAAGGGTTTGACTGTGATTGATAAAGGATGTCGTTTGGGCCTGAGACTGAGTAATGATTTGAAGAGGATTTCATGGATTGTACGAAATTAAAAATGTAAGGTGAATCGCATTGGGATGCTATAACATATGATTATTGAAGTAAAGTATCACCCCTAAGTGGATCAGGAAAATCACTTCAAATATTCCCCGATACAGCATAAGCCCTAATAGGAATGTATTACGGAAGAAGTTTTAAGTTATCAATAGAAGATTGTAGATCCACATTGAGGTAAATCGACAATAGATGGATAAAAGATACAAAGTACGAGAAGCGATTAGACCATCATTCTTAAGACGAACAGTAATGAAGAAGCGTTAAAAGACTTGGCTTTATGCATATGAGATAAGTAACGAAAGTAACCTGGAGTTCTGTAGCAGACCTCAGTAACGATAAAGCGAAGTATGAATTATGGTATAGTATGGCCTGCATAGATGTAGTAAATATAATGACCCCCAGAGTTAGCTTGACATAATTTTGTATATGTTCACTAACTGAGGCCTGGAGATTGGCTAAGTGCTGGAGGAAAAGGGAGAAAAGTATCGCATAGACGCACATACAAAGTTAGAGTCGTAGAGGCTGCATGATATAAGGTAGCGATAGTTACGAGATTAGAAGGATTTCGACTACAAGTCATGGTGTGAGAAAGAGGCTTAAAGGGGTGAATGCCCTGGCCTTTGGATTTATTCAAAGAACAGTTGCCTAAATGGCAAGAAGAGTATTAAAGTATTCGGAAGAGCTATGGGTTATGAAAATGATAAGTGCATCAGTCAACATTTGAGGACGAATGTACCAAAGGGGGGAATGATGTTACACCCCATGTTTTTGTACATGGAAGTACTCCATAAGTAAATTGATATAAGTTCGGAAATGAGATGTTACATTCCATATTTTCGTATGTTAAAGTTTAGCCGTAAGGTAATCCGTAAGTTCGGGAATGAGATGATTGTGAGATTATAAGTAATATGCTATTTCAAACAAGTGATGAGTAAATTCGTGAAGGTGAGAGGGTAAGCAAATCGAAGAAAATGAATTTCGTCGAAATTTGACATTTTGGGATAAAATACGGCCAAGCTAAAATACTCGATATTTATGGACTAGTACCATACAAGGTACCATATGGCCATGATAGTAAGGAGTATAAGGTATGTTAAAAGTGAGTAGTATTTTAAGTAAGTTGAGATAATTCTTAATTATGTGGGTAATTGGTTAATTATTGAGTAATGGGATATTACCTAATTAATTGAGGATATATTGGATAAGTATTAAAGAGCATGAGGTGGCAGCCCCCCCTCCCATGCAAACCAAGTGACTCACAACTTAAAATGGAAGGTGACTATCTTAAATGTCATACACATGACACTTACGTGGGTATATTATAAGTTTGGCATCTTGGGCTTCATTAGCCTTAAAATAATCAAGGTAAGATTATAGCTTTCATCATAAACTCAAACATTTACAAGAATGAAAGTTAATCTCACTCCAGCCAGATGTGAGAGTTAGCACATTAGCAACATGACTTATTACCTATTTTCTGCAAATTCCCACAAAAAACGTGAATTCTTGCCATCAAAAGGAATCCAACGAGAATTATTAGCAACGTAAAATTTTGCGGTTCTAAAGGAGTACGGTGCAACCTTTTCCAAGAACATCATACTGAGTTTTTCCTACTCTAGGTAAGTTAAGGCTATCCCTTCTTTCCTTTTGGCGTGATTTATATGACACGAACGAAATGAGCAAATGCACAATTTGTATAAATGACTCTATTCATAGAAATATTAGGGGTATCTATATTCTTGATTCCCCATTTGAATTATTATTATATATTTTTTTCATGGGTCTCAGAAAAATACGTATTTGATAAAATTTATCCCACAGGCATATTATTTTTATGACATTCCGATAAAATCTTATTAACGTATTTATTAAGGCATATTAGTTTTATGACATTCCAAGAAAATATTATTAATTTATTTTTTATGCATTTCATGCATTTATACATATATATTGAACCATGACTAGATAGAATTATATACGCGTATATATGTATATTATATGTATATGGAATATGGGAAAAGGTTATGGCGTTATATACGCACCACTACCTGATCAGCTAGTATACGTTGATGATTTGCCCACAGTGGCTAAAATGATATGATGGGATGCCCTCAGAGGCTTGATGATGCTATGAACGCATATACCTATACATGGTATGACATTTATACACATATGGATGACATTATAAAAATGAAATGACCCACAGAGCTATGCACACGTATATGTCGAGTCTTTTACTCCATGTTTCTCTCATGTCTATTATTTACTGATTTTCATTCCTTACATACTGGGTGCATTATTTGTACTAACGACCCTTTTGCCTGGGGACGCTGCGTTTCATGCCCGCAGGTCTCGATAGACAGGTCAAGAGTGTCACGCCCCGAACCTAGGAGCGAGACCAGCACCCGGTGCCTCACCTAGCCTGGCGTACCA
>AWOL01S0001874.1:496383-515645 GCA_000715115.1 Nicotiana otophora | reverse complement strand
ACATACTACCCTCCCCAGACCCCATTAATGGGATTCTACTGGGCTGTTGTTGTTGTTGTTGTACATTATTAGTACCTTAAATTAGGGGATTCTTTGCTTGAAAAATAACGTAACTGGAGGGAACGAAGTTCAAATTGTCTTTCCATCTAAATAAGACTTCTTCCAGTTGTGCGTTAACTATTTTTAGTCATAATTAGGGCAATTCTTTTCTCTCTTTGCCATAATTGCCTATTTTAAGAAAAGAATAATGTATGGTACAATAGCATACAAAATAAAAATAAATTTTATACAAATTTATTATAAAATTTGATATATCTACAACTACATACATACTAAAAATAAATTTCAAACAACTAATTATACAATATACAATTTATTTACAACTTTTATACATCATTCTTACCCAGTTAAATACAACTACAACATCATACAACTTAAATATATTTTTTATACAATATGTCTTTTGTATATAATTTGTATATATTTTGTATTTGGTGTGTTCTTCTGCTTGTTCTTCGAATTATAATATAAAATCCAGCCAAATCAAATCAAATCTTCATCAAATACCCTCAAAATCGAGATATAAACTCCACATAATACTCTTAATCATTTGCAATAACACCCAATCCAAACAAACAATATTTTTTTAAAATCCGAATTCAAATTTAAAGTTTCGAAACTTTTTAATGATGTCAATGGTGGAGAATCAAATACCTTTAAAATTTATTGATTGGCAATTTAACTTCGAACAATACAATCAAATAATTAATATACATCTATTCCTAGCCCGCCATCGGAACACCAACAAGAAAAGGGGAAGCCCGAAAAAGCTCCAAACTCCAGCCATGGCGAAATTCAAATCGATAAAAAATTAATCTCTTTCTTCGCCATTGTTAGAGAAAATTATGAGCTTTAGAAGAACAAACCTTGTAGAAATCGGTGTAGAAAGAGGGTTGATTTCAAAGAAAGAAAGAAGAAAATCCTTTAGAAAAATTGGGGTGACATCTGGGTAATTAAGGAATTGTGAAGATTTTTAGGGATTTACTAAATTAAAAAGGCTACAATCAAGAAATACTCATTTAAAACTAATTTGTATATAATTGGTAAATTGTATATGATCATGTAATTAAATTAAAACTTGATTAGGGAAGGTAATTAAGTTTCATATGTAGTATAAGTAGGTAAAAATCTCATAATTAATAAAATGAAAGAGTATCTGCCGGTTTTGTTACAATTTTCCCTGATTGCCGATTTTGGGAGATCTTTACTGTTTTAATTTCTTTTATTGTCACAGTTAAATGTTGTCTTTTTAGTTTTATTTTTTAAATAAAACAACTAAGTAAGAAAGTTGTATACGGTCAAAATAGAGTTTGCCCTTCGTATGATTAACCGAGACTGTAACATAATCGGACAAGGTTCAGGCTCATATAACATCGAACTAAGATGCGAGGTTAGATTGCCAGGTTCGTTACCCATAGACCGATCGAGATCGGCCTAGATCGAGATCGGCCGAAATCAAGATCGATATCGGCCAAGATCGAGGCCAAGCTAAAAAGATATCGAGCGAGACCGAGGAAGGTTTATCGAGCCCAAAGACAGAAAGCCGGAATATCCGTAATGGGGCCCGAATCACAACGAAAATTCCAGCACATATCAAGGAAAAGACAATTAATTAATCTATCATGGGATTCCCTATTATATTTAGAATTATATTAAGAGTAGGACTTCTCTACTATATAAAAGGGGTTTTGATCATTTGTAAGAGATATAAAAGTAATACACTGCCTTCTTTCAGCTCTCAATTTCTTGTTATATTATTCATACATCAACATATTTTTTATTTGGTTGAGGGTGATTGAACTCGAGGGTCAAGGCTAATTCGTCTGTTTGGTTTGAACTTATTTCCTTTACAGTTAATTTTGGCACCCATTTGTATATTTTCTCAATTTGTACTAATTTATACTACGTATTCTTAGAACCGCATATAAATTCAATTGCTATCCGTTTTTCGGGTAAACAGTTTGGTGCCCACCGTGGGGTTAAAAATAATAGTGGTTATTTGATACAAATCTTTGTAAAACATACTATTTTACACTTGCTCTTGGAAGTATCTTTGATTTCAGGCTAAAAATGACGAACTCTCAATTAATACCCCTACATATCGACAACAAATCTAGCCATCAAGGGGAGAATAACAACAGGATGCCCGAGGATGAAAGGCCACCCGCTGACCCCATTGGAACTCGGGCCGTGGATCTGATTGATGTTAATTCGCATGTAGCCATCAAAGCGAACCAACATTCCGGTCCCGAAAACGGGATCCATGGTGGAACCCGATCTGCAGTTCGAAATACCCAAAATATTGGAGAAGACGGGATCAACTTGCGTATGATCTTCGAAATGTTGCAAGCTCAACAGGAGGTGATAGCTTAGTTGCAGAGCCAAACCCAGGCACCAAGCAGGGCTGAGCTCGGGCCACCCCAAAAAGTCACCCACAGAACGGGACCAGCTGTGGTAAGGTCAAATGAACAAGAATCGTGGACTAACCCCGAAATTATAAAGATGTTCGAGGAACTGACAAAGCGAATAGAATCAGGTGAAAAGAGGATCGAAGCAAACGATAAGAAAGTGGAAACTTATAACTACAGGGTTGATCAGATCCCTAGGGAACCACCAATATTGAAGGGTTTGGATTCCAAAATGTTCGTACAAAAGCCTTCCCCCCCGAGCGCAACTCCTAAATCGATCCCCAAGAAGTTTCGCATGCCTGAAATCCCTAAATATAATGAAACGACTGACCCCAACGAACACATCACCTCTTACACATGTGCCACTAAAGGGAATGATCTAGAAGACGACGAGATCGAATATGTATTATTGAAAAAATTCGGTGAAACCCTTTCAAAGGGAGCAATGATATAGTATAATAATTTACCGCCTAACTTTATCGATTCTTTTGCTATGCTTGTAGATTCTTTCATAAAAGCACATATTGGAGCCATAAAGATCGAGACCAGGAAGTTGGACTTTTTCAAGGTAAGACAAAAAGATAACGAGATGCTAAAAGAATTCGTATCTCATTTCCAAATGAAACAGATGGATCTACCACCAGTCACAGACGATTGGGTTATTCAAGCTTTCACTCAAGGACTAAACGAACGAAGCTCGATGGCTACACGACGATTGAAGCACAACCTGATCGAGTACCCAGCTGTTACCTGGGCCGATGTGCACAATCGGTATCAATCGAAAATTAGAGTCGAAGACGACCAGTTGGGTTATGGGTACGTTATTAAAAGGGACATCAACCAAGAACCAAGCCCGATCAGGGACCGATGTCGGCCGTATAGTGGAGATCATATGGGTAACGAACCAAGATGTAACATCGTACAAGGCAATAAAAGAAGTGATCGAGGCCAAGGGTCTCGGGGGCTGATGAACATGAATGGATTCGACAGGCATACCGGACTTAAGGAAGTACCACAGTTATCAGAGTATAACTTTAACATTGATGCATCTGCCATCGTGTCGGCTATCGGACGTATCAAAGATACTAAATGGCCTCGACCTATGCAGACCGACCCAGCCCAGAGGAATCCCAATCAAATATGCGAATATCATGGCACTCATGGCCACATAACGGAAGATTGCAGGCAGCTGAGAGAGGCGGTAGCTCGATTATTCAATAAAGGGCACCTTCGAGAATTTTTAAGTGACCGGGTCAAAAACCATTTTAAAAACAAGGAATTCAATAGACAAAACAAACAATAAGAGCCACAACACATCATCCACATGATCATCAGTGGGATCGATATCCCCCAGGGCCCGGTGCTTAAACGCACTAAGAAAAGCATTGTAAGAGAAAAGCAATCTCGGACTCAGGATTATGCACCCATAGGAACCTTGTCCTTTAATGATGAAGACGCATAAGGAGTTATGCAACCCCACAACGCCGCACTGGTAATATCTGTACTTATGAATAAAACTCAAGTTAAGCGTGTGTTAATTGATCCAGGTAGTTCGACCAACATTATTAGATCGAAGGTCATGGAGCAGCTCGGTCTACAGGACCAGGTCGTGCCCGCAACCCTGTTCTAAACGGATTCAATATGGCATGTGAAACTACTAAAGGCGAGGTAATTCTGCCAATAAACGTGGCTGGGGCCATACGAGAAACAAAGTTTCACGTAATCGAAGGCGGTATGATGTATAACGCCCTTTTTGGAAGACCGCAGATCCACAATATGAGAGTTGTACTCTCGACCCTCCACCAGGTTCTGAAATTCCCAACGTCGGAGGGAGTCAAAACGGTCTACGGAGAGCAACCGACCGCAAAAGAAATGTTTGCCATCGATGAAGTAATTATGATATCTTCACTATCGTCGACAAAAGGATCAGATTCAAAGAGGGAACGGGATACCAAATAGCAATCACAAAATTTCAGCCTCGACCCAACTAGAGAATCAGAAGAATGATGAAGATGATGAACATAGGATCCCTCGATCCTTCGTGGTCCCCGATGATTCCAACACAACCCAATTAACGGTCGAAGAACTGGAGCAAATCACGTTAATCGAACATTTGCCCGAACGAAAGGTATACCTGGACACGGGGTTAGATCCCGAGCTCAGGAAAAAGCTTATTCAATTTCTTATAGCTAACATGAATTGTTTCTATTGGTCCCATCTTGACATAACAAGAATCCCACTGGGAATCACCACTCATAGACTAAGCTTGGACCCAAAATTCCATCCGGTAAAACAAGAAAGAAGGCTCAAGTCCGAGGTCAGACATGTCTTCATCAAAGATGAGGTAACCAAACTTCTTAAAATAGGATCCATTCGGGAAGTAAAATACCTCGAATGGCTAGCGAATGTGGTGGTAGTCCCTAAAAGGGGTGAACAAACTTAGAATGTGTATAGATTATAAAGATCTGAATAACGCATGCCCTAATGATTCTTTTTCTTTGCCTAATATTGATCTTATGATCCATGCCACGGACGACCACGCGACTCTCAGTTTTCTCGATGCCTATTCAGGGTACAACCAAATACAAAGACCTCGTTTATCACTTAGNGAGCGCAACTCCCAAACCGATCCCCAAGAAGTTCCGCATGCCCGAGATTCCTAAGTATAATGGAACGACTGACCCCAACGAGCATATCACCTCTTACACGTGTGACATTAAAGGGAATGATTTAGAGGACGACGAGTTCGAATCCGTGTTACTAAAGAAATTAGGGGAAACCCTGTCAAAGGGAGCAATGATATGACATCATAATTTACCACCAAACTCTATCGATATTTTTGCCATGCTTGCAGATTCTTTTGTAAAAGCACACACCGGAAGTCGGACCTTTTCAAGTTAAAGCAAAAAGAGAATGTTATGCTAAGAGAGTTTGTATCTCGTTTCCAAATGAAACGAATGGATCTACCACCGGTCACAAACGACTAGGCCATTCAAGATTTCACCCAAAGACTAAATGAACGAGGCTCAGTGGCTTCACAGTAGTTGAAGCAGAACTTGATTGAGTACCCGGCTGTTACTTGGGCCGATATACATAATCAATATCAATTGAATATTAGAGTCGAAGACGACCAGCTGGGGGCTGCTTCTGGATCCTTTACCAAAAGGGACATCGATCGAGAACCAAGGTTGAACGGGGATCGATACCAACCGTATAATAGAGATCGTAGGGGCAACGGACCTGCGCACAACCCTGTATGAGGTGAAAGGAGAAGTGATAGAGGCCAAGGCTCTCGAGGGCTGATGAGCAAGAATGATTTCGACAGGCATACCTGACCTAAGGAAGCTGTCACGACCCAAAATCTCACCCTTAGTGATGGCTCCTATCTCGATACTAGGCAAGCCGTTAATGTCACTAAAACACAATTTCTTTTATGTCTGAAAATATAATATTTAAATACAATACAAAATCTCCAAAATACAAATACGAACACTTCCCAAAACCTGGTGTCACTGAGTACATGAGCATCTAATATGAATAAAAATATGGAAAAGTACGTTCTATAATAGTCTAAGACCAAAAGTACAGTAATACAGAGATAGGGAAGGAGAGACAAAGTCTGCGAAACACGGCAGCTACCTCTGAATCTCTGAAAAATCAGCTGTACGGAAGAATCAACACCCCGGGAACACCTAGATCTGCACACGAAGTACAGGGTGTAGTATGAGTACAACCAACTCAGCAAGTAATAATAATAAATAAGGAACTGAAGATAGTAACGAGCTGCACAGTTATGGTTAATTTCCAATAATCCCAACAAAGAATAGACATGCTATCAAATCTGGCAGTTTAATGTCAAATCAATTTTTATACAGTTCCTGTTCATGAAATCCATATATCAACAATTGTTTTAGAAATTTCACAATAATGACAGATAGCAACTAAATGCAACAACAAATGGAATTCAAGTACAACCTCTCAGAATAACAATCACTCACTGGGCTCCCAGCCCTCATCAGTCCCTGGGCTCCCAGCCCTCATCACTCACTCAATGGGTACTCGCACCTACTAGGGGTGTACAGACTCCGGAGGGGCTCCTACAGCCCAAGCGCTATAATCTGCACGGACAACTCACGTGGCATAATATAAATATCTAGATCCGCACGGCCAACTCACGTGCCATATTATAATATAAGGATCCGCACGGCCAACTCACATGCTATAGTACAATATCAGGATCCGCACGGCCAACTCACGTGCTGCACGGACAACTCACGTGCTACACGGACAAATCACGTGCTATAGTATCAATATCTCACATCCAGGCCCTCGGCCTCACTCAGTCATAAATCTCTCCAGTCTCTCGGGCTCTCAATAATAATGAAATCAGCCCAAACAACAATAATATGATGTATCAATAATAATAACAGAGACTGAGATAAAATATGCAAGTAAAAACTGAGACTAAGTACACATAGCATTTAGCAGGCAATTCAACAAGTACGCGACCTGTGTGGGTCCCAACAGTACTATCACATAGCCTAAGCATGATTTCTAACATGATTTACAGTCAGATTTTATCGACACATAGAGAGCATATAGCTAACAACAAATTATCAACTTTACATTTTTCCGGGACGGACCAAGCCACAATTCCCTCAGTGCACGCCCACACGCCTGTCACCTAGCATGTGCGTCACCTCCAAGATAATCGCATGATACCAAAATCCGGGGTTTCATACCCTCAGGACCAGATTTAAAACTGTTACTTACTTCAAGCCGTGAAATTCTTATTCCGCAATGTCCTTTCCTCGTGAATTGGTCTCCAAACGCCTCGAATCTGACCATAAATAATTCTTTTCAGTCAATAAAATTCATTGGAATTAATTTCATAAGAAACTAATAATTTTCCATAAAAATCCAAAAATTAGCTCAAAAATCGCCCGTGGGGCCCACGTCTCGTAACTCGACAAAAGTTATAAAATCCGAAAGCCCATTCAACCACGAGTCTAACCATACATAACTTTCCAAAATCCGACCCCAACTCGACCCTCAAATCTTCAATTTAGACCAAGCGGATTATCAATTTTTCCCAACTCAATTCACCAATTAAATGATAAAACCAACCATGAATTCGGGTAATTTAACCAATATTGAGTTAAAAACACTTACCCCATTGTTTCCTCTGAAAATCATCCAAAGTCGCCTCAAATCCGAGCTCCAAATCGTCAAAAACTGAAAATAGGACAAAGTCCCATTTTCAGAACTTAAACTCACTGCCTAGGCTTTTCTTCTTCGCGAATGCGGTCAGTGCCTCGCATTCGCGAAGCACAAAATGCCTCTGCCTCAATGTCTTCTACGCAAACACGTTCAACCCCTCACGAACGCGATGATTCGTTCCCCCTCACTACGCGAACGCGTAGACCAATTGCCTGGGGTCCTCAGTTGCTTCCCCTCTTCTTCGCGAACACGTAACACCTCTCGCGTTCGCGATGCACACCCAGTCCACCCTTCACAAATAGGAAGAGCAAATATTGCCAGCCTCTCAGTTCCTCTTCGCGAACGCGAGGCTCCATTCGCGAACGTGATGAAGGAAACCAGATGGTGCATCAGAAAAATTCCAGTAGAGTTCCAAGTCAAAAATCCAACCCGTTGACCATCCGAAACTCACCCGAGCCCCTCGAGACCACGACTAAATATACCGACAAGTCCTAAAACATCATACGGACTTAGTCGAATCTTCAAATCACCTCAAACAATGCTAAAACCATGAATTACACCCCAATTCAAGCCTAATGAACTTTGAAAATTCTAATTTCTACAAACGACTCCAGAAACTATCAAATCACGTCCGATTGACCTTAAATTTTGCACACAAGTCATAAATTACATAACAGAGGTATTCCAATTTTCAGAACCGGATTCCGACCCCGATATCAAAAAGTCAACCCTCCGGTCAAACTTCTCAAAAATTAAACTTTTGGCATTTCAAGCCTAATTCCTCTACGGACCTCCAAATAATATTTCGGACACGCTCCTAAGCCCAAAATCACCATACGAAGCTATTGGAATCATCAAAATTCAAATCCGAGGCCATTTACACATAAGTCCAAATCCGATCCACTTTTCTAACTTAAATTTTTAATTATGAGACTAAGTATCTCATTTCACTCCGAGTTCCTTCCGGACTTGAACCAACTAACCCGATAAGTCATAAATCAATTGTAAGACATAAATTGAGCAGTAAATGGGGGAACGGGGTTACAATATTCAAAACAACCAGCCGGGTCGTTATAGAAGCACCACGATTGTCAGAGTATAACTTCAATGTTGATGCGTCTGCCATCGTATCGGCTATCTGACGCATCAAAGATACTAAATGGCATCGAGATCTGTAGACCGATCCAGCCCAGAGAAATCCCAATCAAGTATGTAAGTATCATGGAAACCATGGCCACAGAACGGAAGATTGCAGGCAGTTGAGAGAAGAAGTAGCCCGGTTATTCAATGAAGGGCACCTTCGGGAGTTTTTAAGTGATCGGACCAAGAATCACTTCAAAACAGAGAGTTCAATAGACAAAACGATCAAGAAGAACACATTATTCACATGATTATCGAGTCCTCAAGTATTAAAACGCACTAAGGTGTCAATCACAAGGGAGAAGCGATCTCGGGATCAGGATTACATACCGAAAAGAAACTTGTCCTTCAACGATGAGGACGCAGAAGAAATCATGCAGCCCCATAATGATGCACTGGTAATATATGTACTCATGAATAAGACTCAAGTTAAGTATGTGTTAATTGATCCAGGTAGTTCGGCCAACATCATTCGATCGAGGGTCATAGAGCAACTCGGCCTATAGGACCAGGTTGTGCCCGCAGCCCTAGTACTAAACGGATTCAACATGGCATGTGAAACTACGAAGGGCGAGATAAATTTGCCAGTAAACATGGACGGGACCATCCAAGAAATAAAGTTCCACGTAGTCGAGGGCGACATGAGGTATAATGCCCTGTTCGGGAGACCATGGATCCACAACATAAGAGCAGTACCCTTGACCCTTCACCAGGTTCTAAAATTCCCAACACCAGAAGGAATCAAAATAATCTACAGGGAACAACCCACCGCAAAAGAAATGTTTGTCATTGACGAAACGATTCCGATGTCATCACTCATATCGACAAAGGAGCCAAATTCGAAGGAAAAACAGGAGACCAAACAACAATCACAAATGCCAGCCTCGATCCAATTAGAGAAGTAGGAGTCTGACGAAGATGATAATTATGGGGTACCTCGATCCTTCATAGTCCCCGATGATTCCGACGCTACCAAATCAACGGTCGAAGAACTGGAGCAAATCATACTAATCGAGCATCTGCCCAAAGAAAGGTATACCTAGGCACGGGGTTAATCCCGAGCTCAGAAAAGAGCTTATTCAATTTCTTATAGCTAACATGGATTGTTTCTCTTGGTCCCATCTTGACATGATAGGGATCCCACCGGATATCACCACCCACAAACTAAGCTTGAACCCGAAGTTCCATCCGGTGAAGCAAAAAAGAAGACCCCAGTCCGAGGTCAAACATGCTTTCATCAAAAACGAGGTAACCAAGCTTCTTAACATAGGATCCATCTGTGAAATAAAATACCCCAAATGGGTAGGAAACGTAGTAGTTGTCCATAAAAAAGTAAACAAACTTAGAATTTGTGTAGATTACAATGATCTAAATAAAGCATGCTCCAAGGATTCTTTTCCTCTGCCTAATATCGATTGCATGATCGATGCCACGGTCGGCCACGAGATCCTCAGTTTTCTTGATGCCTATTCCAGGTACAATCAAATACAAATGAACCCAGATGATCAAAAAAAGACCTCGTTCATCACTAAGTATGGCACCTACTGCTACAATGTAATGCCATTTGGATTAAATAAGGTTGGTGCCACTTACCAATGCCTAGTAAACCGGATGTTCGAAGAACAGATAGGGAAATCTATGAAAGTTTACATTGATGACTGATCGGGTCCAAGCCTGCACTACTATTGAGTAGCGAGGATGGTCGATGCAGCTTTACCCAACAAGATTTGGATCAAATCCACAGGGAGTTAATTGATTTGGAATTAGGTTTATATCTAAGTCTAGATGCGTATTTTGTTCCTAATTACGCTTCAACACATTTTGGTTATGATTCTACTTCTAATTCTATTCTATTCTATGCAATGATTAAACCTAAGTACAATATTTTTGATGTTCAATTTATACTAATCTGAAATTTAGGACAAAAATACCCCTGCAGACATTACGCGGCCGCGTAATTCTGACCGCAGCCGCACTCTTGCTTTAGCGGCTGCGTAATTCTGATCACGGTCCGCGTTCTTCACTTCTGGATCTAGGTTGAGCATGGTTTCGTGGACCGCACTTCTTATTTTTAATTAAAATGTAAGCTCTCTGAACCTTAGCAACCGCAGTCCACGTAATTCCAATCGCGGTCGTGCAGGTACTTTTGCGGCCGCACCTTTCTGACACGGTCCGCGTTCATGTTTTAGCCCAAAAATCCATCTCTCTGAATCTTACTTTCGTGGACCTCGAAATAGTGCTCGTGACCGCGTTGTAGCTTTTGCGACCGCACAATATTTGTGTGGTCCGCGTTTCACATCTTTTGGCCCAGTCTTGATTTTTGTTCAAGTTTTGACTCCTTTATGAGTTGATTATGACTCCTTTGGCTCATTTTGAATAATCCCTGCAAGCAAACATATTACATTAGTTTCCAGGAATACCTTCACGCATTGTTGGCCCTAAACACAAGTAAAAGAGAGCAAATAATAGGTTAAAATCCCTACTTATCAACTCCCCCAAACTTAAGCTTTTGCTTGTCCTCGAGAAAATAGGGAAATTCCCACCTCCACAAGAAAAAGAAAAGGATATTTTAGCTGGCCTAAGGTGACTCCATCAAGAATCAATTGGGACTAATAATTACCCTCAACACAAATGAATTATCAACAACATCATGTTATGACCTTTTGAGTACTATAGTTCTAATGTGACACTAGGCATCAAGAGTTGACTCAATTCATCAAGGAAGATCTCTCTATCACGTAGGTCATTGTGGATCCCAAACTCCTCCTCCTCTACTATCCATGAGCAAATCTCACTTTTTAGAATGTACCACTCAAAACAAGTATTGTGAAGAAGTGCACTCATCACTCTCAAAAGAATGCCAGAAGCCTAGCTCTAAGTACCATAAGCTTGTACCTTATGTAAATCACCACTAATGTAAGCTCACTCAACTTGAAATCATATAGGGCTTTAATGGGATGTAATGAAGTCTTTTGGATCAAAGTAGGACTTATCGAACTATGATGGTTTCATCTTTCCTTAAGCACTCCATTTTCTCATTTCGGCTCATACTTTCTTGTCTCTTTGAGTCATTTTCTTCTTCCTTAGGGGAACTAGAGAGACACACCGTCACTCTTTCTTACTCATGACAACCATTTTTCTCCTTTTCTCATCATTCCACTCCTTTCATCATTGAGTTCTTTGAATACCTTCAACCTTCACTTTTTTTTTGACGTATTTCTTTTTGGCTTTTCTTCCTTTTCTTTGCCTTTCCTTTTCATCAATTCTTTTTCTTCTTTGACCCTTTTATCACTTTCAAATTCCTCGTCTCTCCCCCAAACTTATGCTTTTGCAATTGTTCATCATGAATGCTAAGGAAAGATTGAGTGCCAAGAGAGGGTCATTATAGAACGGATAAAGGCTTGTAATATGGCTATTGAATGAAAAAGGCTTAGGCTCAAAAGGTTTGACTAGGGATATCACATTGGTAGGCCTGGAATCTTTCAAAATTCAAATTGGACCAAGGAGAGCCTACAATCATTTCTCAAATCGAGCTACACTTAGAAGTTTGCCTAGACAAACATTCAGGGCAAGTTCTAGACTTATTGACGGGACTTGGACTTGCAATTCAATACCTCACCTCTCAAGCTGCTGGATTGTTAAAGAAAATAGAGTCGAGGGCCCACAACAACCCTTGCTAAGATTGAAAATCACAGATGGCTCAAGGAAACCACTCGATGATTGTTTTAGTCAACTCAAGAGTCTAAAGGTCACAACTAGAGCGAATCTTTGCCAATTAACTTTGCTCTAACCATGAGGTCGAAGGTAAATGTGTTAGTACCAAGTGAAGCCTACTTGAGACACTTTTATTTATTACTACTACTATATAGACCAAAACAAAAAGAAAACGGACTCGATCCCTTAAAAAGGTTGTCACGCTATCCATCGTTGGGAAGAGTCACCCGGTTCACACAACATCTACCTTTGGAAAGAACTGTGGCATTAAGAAAGCCAAAGGCTTACTATTCACATAAAATGTAAAAAAGAAGCTAAAAACGTATAAAGAAGCTACTAGAGGAAATAAGAAGCTAAGCTATTAAGGAAAAATAACGAAACAAGTTATGAAGTAAACTACGGAAAGTAAACTGAATATGTACAAAATGGAGTAAACGAATATATACATAATGGAAATGAATATATACATCGAATGGTAAAATTATATACATAACAAAAGTGAAAATAACGGTAAATAAAGATTAGAAAAGTAATATCATAGTTATTACATACCAAATTTCATCACAAATAAAATCCAAATGGACCACCCCCCCAAATAAAAAATAGCATTGTCCGCAATGCTAATATCAAAATAAGATCAGGGAAAGGTTAGGGAGTAAAGAGAACTCCCTATGTGGTCTATGTCTGCATCGGGTTAGGAACATGAGTGGGGTCCTCAGACTGCATAGGACCATTAGCTCCTTCCGTGACCTCTAATTGGATCTCCACATCCTCTGACTAGGGGGACCACGGGGTTTCTGAGCATCTGGATCATCTCCTGAGCAATATGTGTACTGGCCAGCTGGTACACCTGATGCCTCATACTCTGCTGCATGTGCTGCTGGGGCTATCTCCTCCATGAGCAGGTCTAGTGGGATATCTCCAGCAGAGGAAATCTTCTTTATCTCCTTTTCAGCATCTCCACTGACTCCTTTGAGGCTTGAGTCTTCCTCATCTTCTTCACCAGCTTGCCCAGATCCTTGTTAACCTTACCATGTGCATCTAAAGTCTCTAGGATCTTCTTATGGTTGTCCATGAGCTTCTTCTGGTTGCCCAGAAGCTCCTTCAATGAATCCTCCACTGATGGAGGTACCTGAAGCTGTGTTGGGGCTGACTGTGCTGCTACTGCACTAGATAGGACAGTCAGCTTTGTGGTAGCTACCTGCATCTAGTTGTTGAGGCTGGATAGTGTCTGTGAAACCCGCAATGCAGTTTGAGGGTAGGTGGAAGATGAAGGCACATATAATGGCACTGTGATGGATGGCCCGGAGGAAGGAGGAGGCATGTCAGCTGCTCCGGCAGAAGTACCAGCTGTTGTGAAGGGCTCGGCAACTAACCCGGTGGCCAATACCCCTGGCTCTTTAGACTGGCCAGTGGGGGTAGTGTCTTTACCCTTGAACTTAGGGTTGCCCGATCCCTGGAGGTGGTGCCATGAGAAAGGCTTTTTAGCCTTCACCTCCACATCAAAATGTCTCGGCTCTACCCCTTGGTCATGGAAATACTCTATGAGGAAGTTAGGGTAGGGATATGATCTTTCTTCTTTTTGGACTGCATTGGAGATGTTGAAGGACATCAAGTTTCCTACATTAACAGGATAGCCTGCCATGATGGAAGCAACCAATACTACCCGGGGGAGTGAAAGGACATTCTCATGCTTGCACAGGTCAAGACGGTTGTACACGAATGTCGCCCACCCTTTTGCTTCAAAGTTAAGGGTGGATCTGACAATTTGAACTCATGTTGTGAGCCATGCAGGTATTGTCCCCGGAATAGCAAGTATCTCAGCTAGCCATGGGCGAACTGCATCACCCAAGGCTAGTTTCTCCAGGTATTGCACTGCCTCGGCCTCCTCAAACCCTACATAACTGGTCAGTGCGTTTCCATCAAATCGGATTTTCAAGTTCCGGACCTTCGTCACCTTTGTACCCTTTTTGATGTAGGCAACATTGGCATAAAATTCCTTGACGAGGTATTAATTGGCATCTTTCAACCATACGGTGAACCATTTCGTTCCTTTTCTCTCTGTAAATTGCCTTAGGACATTCGGATTGTGCTGGCTTAGATTTTTTGTTATGAATTGTCGCTCAAGAATGAGCGATCTTTGGGGCCACCATTCCCAAAATTTGCCATACGCCTTCTCACTTACAAATCTATCAGCCCACACCTCTGGCTTCTTTGATCTAGCCAGGCTTCCCATGATTGTGTCACCCCCTCTCCCGTCATCCGGGACCTCATCATCATCATCAACATTTATTGGGGCAGCTATTGAGGTAGGTGTTGTAGTAGGTGGGGAATATGGCTCTGATACCTCATTACCTCCCTCTGAGCCATCAGATGACCCAGAAGAAGAGATAGGTTCATTGACCAATCGGAATGGTTTTGATTGAGCCTCCGATTGTTGTTGTGCAGATTCCCCCTTGGAAGTCTCCCAGAATGGGAGGTATTCACTTGTGTCCGAGGAGTCGGCAGGAGGTATAACGAGGGTAGCCTTTTTCCCTACTACCATTTGGGCTGCTAAGGGTAAGGTTTGCTTTCCTTTACTGCAACCTTGGGAAGATTCTGCCTTCCCCTTTGCAGTGTCTCCTCTCCCACGAGAATGCACCATTTTATGCATTACACAAGTAGTGAAAGACAGTTAGAATTAGGGTTCAATCATGTGTTAAAGCAGTACAGATGAAATGAAAAACAATGCTTCTCAGAACAGGGCATCGCGGATCGCACAAAAATGAGTGCGGCCGCGAACTGCCCATCGCGGACCGCGTAAAAGTGAACACAGCCGCAAAAAGGCCAGGCTCAGACTACTGGCTCTCTGAACTTGATCAACTGCGGACCGCACAAAAATGAGTGCGGCCACGAAAGATCAATCGCGGACCACATAGAAATGAACGTGGCCGCGAAGGCAAATGATAGAGTCTCTAAAGTTCAAACGCACGGACCGCGAAAAATTGGGTGCGTCCATGAAAGATCAATCACGGACCGTGATCGAGGCCAAACCTACACCACAATAGAGTAGCGAGGATGGTCGGTGCAGTTTTACCCAACGGGGTCGGAATCGATTTCCACAGAGAGTTAATGTGGTTTGGAGTTGGGTATCTAACTAATCTAGATGTGCGTGTTGTTCCTAATTGCACTTCCAAACATTGTTGCGATTGATTATATTCTAATTTTGTATTAATTTATGCTAAGTCCAAGCTAAGTACAATATTTTTGGTGAAAGTTTTCAAGTGTTAAAAGGCACTAGGGAAGTGACTTTCGCTTAGGTGTATCTAATGGGTATTAAGAATCTAGGACAAGCTTGTTATGATTGGGGTCATGATATAACCATCACACATAAGTTCTCACTCTATACCTCTCGGTAGTTTGAGTGACTTTGCTCAATTTGGCTTTCTCAAACTCAAATGGGTGTTCATACAATACGAGTGAAATTGACTCAAGTCGGGTATTACTATCTCTAGGTTTAACCCTTTAATTGGGGCTATCAATCTCTTGAGTTCACTCCAATTCCTTGTTAGACTAATTTTCCTAGACTTATTCCCTCTTTCTCAAGAAGAGCCTAAGTCATAAAGGCATGAATCAGTGTTTGCAACCACTAATTCTACAATTTTAGCATGAATTAGGTTAAATATCACTAACCCATAAACAATGAAACTCTAAATTTCAAGACCCATTAATTACCCACACTAGTGTTGGGTCACCACCCTAGTTATGGGGTTTAGATACTCATAATAACAGCACAAATAAAAGATAAAGATGAAGTATAAGCCATAATATTAAAGTACAAGATGAAAATCTAAAGTTTGAAGGTAAATCAACTCTAAAATTGCCCAAAAAGGGAAAAGCCAATTGTTCTCGTGCTTTTCTAAACAAAACGTAACCTAAAAATATCAAAAAGGTCTATTTATACACAGCTGAAATTTCCGAAAATAATGCCCCTACGGAGGATTCGCGGACACGTAATTCTGACCGCGTCCGCTCTTGAGCTTTCGCAGATGCGTAATAATGAGCGCGGTCCGCATTTCTTCAATACTGGGCTTAGTTTCGCGGACCGCATAATTTCAACAGCGTCTGCGTGTGCTTCCATCGCGACCGCATAATTGGGACGCGGACCGCGTTCTTCAGTCAAGCCCGACTTGCAGGGTCTCTGAACCTCAAGATACGCTCTCAGCATCAATTCGTTGCCGCGCAATTTGGACGTGGGCCATGTTGTTTATTTGAGCCCCAATCTCCTCGAACTACACTCTGAGCGAAAATCCCCTCGCGACCGCACCAAAGATTTCGCGGCCGCGCTTTTCCAACGCGGTCAGCGGTGATTTTAGTACTGAAAGCAGCTTCTCTGAATCTACTTTCGTGGTCCGCATAGTAATGGCCACCTTAGAGGTGGTCCTTACGCGGCCGCGCTTTTCTACCGCTCTCAGCGCTCCAGTCTCAGCCTTGGATTCATGCAAGTTTTATTCCTTCATGAGTTGATTATGGCTTCTTTGCCTCATTTTGACCAAACCCTGCAAGCAAGCACATTAAGTTTCGAGAATACCTTTATGCATTTTTTTACCCAAAACCTAAGCAAAAGAGAGAAAATAATAGGCTAAAACCCCTAGTTATCAACTTCTCCAAACTTAAACTTTTGTTTGTCCTCAAGAAAACAAGGTAATTCCCACCTCCAGAAGAAAAAGAAAGGAAAATTCCAGCTGTCCTAAGGTGACTCCATCAAGCATCAAGTTTTGACTCCTTTATGAGTTGATTATGACTCATTTGGCTCATTTTGAGTAATCCCTGCAAGCAAGCATATTACATTAGTTTCCGGGAATACCTTCACGCATTTTTGGCCCTAAACACAAGTAAAAGAGAGCAAATAATAGGTTAAAATCCCTACTTATCAACTCCCCCAAACTTAAGCTTTTGCTTGTCCTCGAGCAAATAGGGCAATTCCCACCTCCACAAGAAAAAGAAGAGGATATTTTAGCTGGCCTAAGGTGACTCCATCAAGCATCAATTGGGACTAACAATTACCCTCAACACAAATGAATTATCAACAACATCATGTTATGACCTTTTGAGTACTATAGTTCTAATGTGACACTAGAGCATCAAGAGTTAACTCAATTCATCAAGGAAGATCGCTCTATCACGTAGGTCATTGTGGATCCCAAACTCCTCCTCCTCTACACTCCATGAGCAAATCTCACCTCTTAGAATGTACCACTCAAAACAAGAATTATGAAGAAGTGCACTCATTAGTCTCAAAAGAATGCCAGAAGTCCGGCTCTAAGTACCATAAGCTTGCCCCTTATGTAAATCGCCACTAATGTAAGCTCAATCAACTTAAAATCATATAGGGCTTTAATGGGATGTAATGAAGGCTTTTGGAACAAAGTAGGACTTATCGAACTATGATGGTTTCATCTTTCCTTAAGAACTCCATTTTCTCATTCCGGCTCATTCTTTCTTGACTCTTTGAGTCATTTTCTTCTTCCTAAGGGGAACTAGAGAGACACACTGTCACTCTTTCTTACTCATGACAATCATTTTTCTACTTTTCTCATCATTCCATGCCTTTCAAAATTGAGTTACTTGAATCCCTTCAACCTTCACTTTCTTTTTGACGTATTTCTTTTTGGCTTTTCTTCCTTTTCTTTGCCTTTCCTTTTCATCAATTATTTTTTTTCTTTGAACCTTTTATCACTTTCAAATTCCTCGTATCTCCCCCAAACTTATGCTTTTGCCAATTGTTCATCATGGATGCTAAGGAAAGATTGGGTGCAAAGAGAGGGTCATTATAGAACGGATAAAGGCTTATAATGTGGCTATTGAATGAAAAAGCATTAGGATCAAAGGGGTTGACTAGGGATAGCATATTGGTAGGCTACGAAAGCTTTCACAATTCAAATAGGACCAAGGAGAGCCTACAATCACTTCTTAAGTCGAGCTATACTTAGAATTTTGCCTAGAAAAACATTCAGGGTAAGTTCTAGACTTGTTGGCACGGGACTTGGACTTGCAATTCAATACCTCACCTCTCAAGATACTGGATTATTAAAGAGAATAGAGTCGAGGGACCACAACAACCTGAGCTAAGCTTGAAGATCACAAATGGCTCACAGAAACCACTTGATGATAGTTTTAGTCAACTCAAGTGTCTAAAGGTCACAACTAGAGCTAATCTCGTCAACAAACTTGTATCTAACCATGAGGTCGAAGGTAAATGTGTTAGTTCCAAGTGAAGCCTATTTGAGACACTTTTATTCCTTACTACTATATATCAAAACAGAAAGAAAAACAGACTCAATCCCTTAAGAAGGTTATCACGCCATCCATCATTGGGAAGAGCCACCCGGTTCACACTACATCCATCTTTGGATAGAACCGTGGCATTAAGAAAAAAAAGGCTTATTGATCACACAAAAATATAAAAAGAGGCTACAAACTCAAAAACAAGCTACTAAAAGAAGTAAGAAGCTAAGCTATTAAGGAAAATTACAAAAGAAGTTATAAAGTAAAATACAAAAAGTAAAATGAATATGTACAATAGGGGAGTGAAACAAATATACACAAAATGGGGATGAATATATACATGAAATGGTAAAGTTATATACATACCAAAAGTGAAAAATAACGAAAATAAAAATAATGATAAGTAAAAATAAAGAAAAATAGTATCATAATTATTACATGCCAGTCATCAAA